>CM077153.1:14619892-14652222 GCA_039583875.1 Platanthera guangdongensis | reverse complement strand
GACTCAGAGTGAAGCAGGCGTCGCAGAGCTTCCAATTCTGATGTGGTGAAGTGATCCGGGAGCTACCATGAGGCCCTCCTGCATCTCTGTGGAATAAGCAACATCATGAGAACGAGTACCAGTCTGGCGGGATCCCCCACGTCCAGGGTCACGACCACGTCCACGGCCACAGACATATCCAAGTGGAGCAAGGTGTGGATGAAGCTTGAAGCACACTTCGCGAGAATGACCCCGACGACCACAATGAGCGCACATGAGAATCGTGCTGGTATGACTGGAGCCACCACGTCCAGTACTTGTAAAGGCAGAGCGGTCAGGAAGAGGAGCCGTCGTGCAGTAGAAGACGTCGACAATCTTCATCGCCAAGAACCATACTGAAGGCCTCCCGGAGAGATGGAAGAGGAGACCGATGAAGAATATTGGTGCGAACCATATCCAGCTCCATGCCCAAACCCATCAAGAACACATGTAGGCGGAATCGTTCGTCTCTCTTCTGCAACAGGACTGCATCAACAGTGCAGACAGGTGTAAACTGGTCGAAGTAGTCCAACTCCTGAGAGATACGCTCGAACTCGGAGTAGTAGGTGGAAACTGTCATAAATCCATGCCGTAGCTCCAACATACGGCAGGTGAGCTCATAAACCTGAGTGGAGTTCCAATCTGAGATATGTCTCCCACGCTCGAGTCCAAATTTCGTAGGCTGAGTCATTAACATATAACTGCGGTACACCTTGAGGGACATAGAATGGAGAAGCCAGGATACCACCAGTGAATTTTCAGAGTCCCATCGCGGCCAGGAAGAATCAGCCCTAGATGGTGCCACCTTAGTCCCATCAATGTATCCAAACAACTGATGACCGCGGATAACATGCTGTGCTGCACGAGACCATTCGAGGTAGTTCGTTCCATCCAGTGGGACAGTGGTAATCTTCAAGGAGCCAGCATGGCCAGAGGGCCGCTAAGGTTCACCCATCGGGGGAGCCATAACCATCGGGGATGTAGAATAAACCGCAGCTGAGGAATCATCCATGACGAAGGGACAAAAGGGAAACGAGCTAACCGCACAAAGAAAAAGGGCGGCCGGCAAGATCAGAAGGTTGGCTGCAACAAAGGATCAAGATCTGGAGCATCAACGATTCAAGATCTGGCGCATCAGGAGTAGCATCGATGTCGCGGCGTCATGTAGAGAGCAAGCAGGAGTACCGTCGATGTCGACTGCAACAGAAAAAAAAACGCGGCAGGAGGCAGGATCGGGAGCGCAGGCAAACGACCGCGGCGATGCTTCATGAGGAGACGTCCGGCTCCTTTAGCATGCCCCGCTGCCGGCGAGAGAGCCGTGGGGCTCCATGCGCGACGGTGGCGACAAAATAGCAGCGGGCGGCGAACGATGAAGGGCGGGCGGCGAACAATGAAGCGCGACGAACGATGAAGGGCGAGCGGCGGCGAGAAGCGGTATTAGGGTTCGGGTATCCTCTATATACCAAGTTGAAAAGGGAAACTAATTAATTAATCAATTAAAGAGGACTCCCCACACATATATGTAGGGAGAAAGATACAAAGAAAATAATACCCTTATGGGTAAATACAATAGTAATGAAATAAAAAGACTTGATTTCAACTGTCCACCAACTCAGACTAATTACAAAAATATCCATACCTGCAAATGAAATGACATGTACATTTAAATATTTAGTTATTCTCTAATAACGACACATAAGTTCTATACTAAACTCGACACATAATAAGGGACCCTGAAGGTGACTCGTGTAAGCTGTGATCATAACATAACAACAGAACATTTGTCCGCTGTATGCATTTAGACTTGTTTGGATCATAAAATCCCCATCTTATCAAGCAAAAAGTTTGTCTTAATTACTCGTCTTAAAGAAATTTAGACCAACTAAACAACAATCCAGGAGGCCACTTAAGAAACCTGTTTTGGAGGCGCAAATCTCAAAGATAATTCTTTGTAATACTGTTATAGACTCGAATTAGAATTTCAAAGAGTTTAAGTATTTTTTTGAGCAAAATATTTTATTTATTATAAAATAAAAGTAATTTTTCGAAGAATAAATGTTTTTTTTTTTTTCATTTTTTATAAGAGGCCGAGCGGTCTAAAATGAACGTTTACGCAAAATTACTCTCAACTGTTTGAGCTTCATAAGATTGTTAATCGTTATTAGAAAAACATTCCGTGGCGCCTCACGAGTTGAACCGTTGCGAGATCCGTACATCCACAAGCAATTACATAGGAAATAACTTATGAAATAACGGTAATCAAAATATTTAGAATGTTCGAGACAAGTTTAAATTAATTAATTAGGATGCATAAAGTTAACCCAATATGAGTAGCAAGAGGTACTGACGTACCCAGGATTTTAGTCTAGTTCAAGCACATTCACTACAAGAGGAAATGGCACTAGGAAAGTCCATAGTGGATTGGAGGAATAAATAAAGGCGATTGTTAACCGCAACCCGTTATTTTCAGTCGCTACCCCCAAAATCTTATAATTTTTCGCGCTTTTTTGAAATACGCCTTGTACATGCAATTTTAGGAAAAGTGCTCTACACGAAGTTGTAGATCTCGGAGATATACAACTTTCGTGTTGAACACTTTTTCTGAAATTACATGTACAAGACGTATTTCGAAAAAACGCAAAAAAATGGAAGATTTTGGTGTGCGACTAGCCAATTACGGGTGCGGTTAACAATCACTTAAATAAATCGACCTCGATAACAATCCGACGAGGTGGGCTGGACGGGTCGATACTATTGACGGCCTTCAGGGTGCTGAAGGGAATGGAGCTGCTGTTGGACGGGATGGCGGCCGGAATCCACAGTGCTGGGAAATCGGCCACCAGATCACTGGAGTAGGGCGGCCTGTTGTCGACAGCGATCGGGCGGGGAATGAGTTATGGGCACGAGTCGGCGTCAGATGCCAATCGGACGACCGGTTCTCCGGAGGGAATACGGGGTGCCTGGGAAGAGGATCTGTAGGCACGGGAGCTTCCGGCCAGGACGAACCAGAGAGGCGGCGCTGGAGCTTCTGCGGCTGGAGTTAACCGACAATACAGAGGAAGGAATTCCTCTGTTCAATCTGGCCCCCTGTCTCTTACGATGACTGCCTTTAAAAAGGTTTCCAAAATATTTCAACAACAAAAATTTTATCCAAATATAAAAGTTTCCAAAATATTAAGCAGCACGATTTTCTCCAAATAAAATGGTTTTCAAAAGTTCTTTGGTGGCAGTGAATAAGATCAATATTTTCCCATAATATTTCTTTCCTCCAAAAAAATCCTGACCTTATTATTACCAGGTTTGCTCTTTGACGATTTTCTAAACATGATCCCCTAAATAATTGTTTCCTGAAAGTTGTGGATTACTCTTTATGACAAGTTTAGATATTCTCTCAAATATGAATTGTCTTACTTAAATTTATGCATCATTTTTAATGTGTTAAGCTTGTCTTTACCGTCCTAACTACTAAAATTACCGGAACTTTTTATTTAAGATCTCATCGGATGATCAACCTGAAGAGCCGGACAATTTTAAATAAAAGCAGGTGTGCAAAAAAATACACGATAACAAATAAATGCTGAAAAAATAAAATACGTGACTTAGGATGTAATGTAGAATGCATCAAATACTGACGGCGCGCCACGACCGACACACTTGTCTTTTCGCAGGAGGCGATGATCCGCTGCCCGGGTGGATGACCGGAGTCCATGGTCACGTCCGAATGTTCGAGTCGAGTCACTTTCGTATTTTGCATTTTTTATTTCGAAATGTATTTAGCCCTCGATCGGTCCAAATAGTCTTAGCCGTCCGATCGGGGTGGTTTATTTTCAGATTCTGGCTTGTAGGTGTATGCGGTTTTCTTATTAGGATTATATATAGGCTGCTCTGCGGTTTGGAGGGGGCTATCGTGGGTTTTAACAAAAGTTGGAGCTGCCCGATCTCGTCTCTGATGCGATGCTAGAAATCTTTATGCCCGGTGTGACTCTGGTAATCTCGTCCCTGTTCGCCGCCCTCTTCCCGATCCCGGCCGATCTCCTCCATCCATGTGCCTACCAAGCCGGCCGATCTCCTCCATCCCAGCGCCTATCAAGCTGATCGTTCTACTTCATCCTAGCACCAACCACAGTCGACCAAACCTCTCCACCCCGACAACCCCTTCCTCCTCCCTGTCCAAGCCTGTAGCCTGCATCAACGTCCACCCTCCATCATCCCTCCCGTCAACCTCCACAGAGCCCAAAATCTGCTTCCCCTCTCAAGCCCGACATCTTCCACGATACCCGTTCCCTCCTCTTCCATCGCCGAACCACCAGCAGTATCACTCCCCTTCCACAAACCTCCAGTAAATCCGGCACCCTTGCTGCCACCCTTTCCCTCTCCTATCAGCCCACTCTCCACTCGAATTTAATGGTCATAAACTAAACGAGGCACGATTAATTAAGCGCGGACTGATCCCTCCTGAAAGCGTTGAGATTCTGAAAACTCTCTAATTGTTTCCTGGCTCCTGCATTCGATGTCTCATAAGGTCTATCAGAGCTATATGTTGATGGACTCGGCTTTCGAGATCTGGACCCGTGTTCGCGAAACGTACTCTCAGATTGACATTTCTACCTAGGTTTATGTGCTCACTCGCCGCATTTTGGATTTGCGGCAAGGATCCATGACTGTTTCATCCTTCTTTTTAGAGTTCGAGCGCCTTTATCAAGAGCTGGACTACTTTGCATATTTCACTCCCGCGTGTAGTGTTGATACCGCAAAAGTTACAACAAAAGGAGGATCGCTTCCATCTTCATGTCTTTTTGATGGGCTTGAATATGGAATTTGATATGGTCTAGACACATGTTCTCCACCGCTTCCCTCTTCCCTCACTTCTGGAGGCATTCAATATGGTTCTGGGTGATGAAGACCGCCGCAAGTCCCTCAGTATTATGGATCCTCCTAATCGCTCCGCCCTGACTAGTGTTGGTCATGGTCTTATTCTCACTCCTGTATCTTCTGCGCCCACCTGTGCTTACTGTGGTCGAAGGAGACACTCTTGGGAGTCATGTTTCAAACTTCATCCACATTTGACACCTTCTGGTCGTGGGCGTGGTCGTGGTCGTGGCCCAGGCTGCGGGGTCCATAAACACAGTGGGTATCATTCTCATGATGCTACTTACACTACTGATGTCTATGATGAGTCCTAATCTTCCACTTCTTCCTCTCTTACAACACAGGAATTGAATGCCGTTCGTTGCCTGATTCACTCTCAGCCCGATCCTGTCACCGGAGGCTCTACTTCTCTTGCCACCATTGCTATGCCGAGTGCTCATGCTGTGACCACCCCACCCTCTGAATGAGTGCTCGACTCTGGAGCTAATCACAACATGACTGGGTCTTCATCAGGTTTTCTCTCTTATACTCCTTTGTCTGGTAAGGACAAAGTTATTTCTGCTAACGACTCGTCCTTTATTGCGGGCAAAGGCCGCTTCTCTTTTTCTCCGTCCATTTCTCTTCCCTCTGTTATTCACGTCCCCTCCTTTCCTTGCAATTTATTCTTTATCAGCAATATTACTAAATCTCTGAACTACTCGATAACTTTCTTTCCTGATTCTCGTGTCTTTCAGGAACTGGGTATGAAGCGGAACATTGGCAGTGGTAGGAACCGTGGCGGCTTGTACTACCTGGACACTCATTCTCTTTCTCAGGCTCTTTCTAGTTCCACCGTTACTGCGAAAGATGTTCACCGCTGACATCTGCGTCTAGGACATCCGTCCTTCGTTTATCAGCAAAAAATATTTCTTGTTTTTTTACCTTTTCTTCAGAACTTTGCTTGTGATGTATGTGATAGGTCTAAACATATGCGCCATACTTCGTCAGATCTTTCCTCTGCTAGTAACATTATTTTTGATGTTATACATTCTGATGTTTGAGGGTCATCCCTCATTTTATCTTTAACTGGTTTTCGATGATTTATCACTTTTATTGATTGTTTCTCGCGCACTACATGAGTTTATCTATTAAAACAAAAAATGAAGTTTTTCCTTGCTTTCAAGTGTTTCATAAAATGTGCTAACATAATTTAATGCCTCTATCTGTGTTCTTAGAAGTGACAATGGGGGAGTATGATGATCGTGGTGCCTTTGGCTCTTACCTCACCTCTCACAGTATCATTTACCAGAAAACGTGTGTCCACACCTCTACTCAAAATGGAGTGGCTGAACGAAAAAATCAGCACCTTCTCGAGGTTGCTCGCTGTCTCCTAGCCAATATGCATGTACAACCTCGTATTTACCTAGTGGATCCCTCGAGTCAGGATCGAGGCTGGGGAAGTGGTCTTTGATAGTCAGGCGAGTTGAATGGGCGAGTGGGCAAGGATCTCTCCCCGACTCGCATAGGCCATGCAGTCAAGGGAGTAGGAGGCGAGTGTGGCACGTGGGCCCTCACTCGCCCCAGGATCAGACTAAGGGAGAGGAGAGTATGACTACTACGCACGTACTCGCTCAGGGCCCTTGGTCGGCTGCGAGTGCCAACCCTGTCAAGGGCACTTGCCGGCCCAAGAGAGTTGAAGCAGCGCGTGCCACTCGTTTAGTAGTGTTTTTATCAGAATTCCCTCACTAGTCTGCTAATAGTCTCTCTAAACATCGGAGTTTGGCTGTTGGCAGACCCATATGGGTTGCGCATAGTATTTCCAAAAGGCGGGATTGCACTATTGACAGACCAAGTCAAAAACTATAAATAGACCCTTAAGGGCTCCTTTGGGGAGGATCGATCTTGGGCTTTCTTCCTCTTCTAGTTTGCTTTGGTTGGTTTTAAGAGCCCTCCAATGTGCCTAACTCAGCTTTGGCTTGGGAGAGGAAGCTCTCTTAGATTTTTCGGGTGTGTGGAGGGACCTCCGCGCTGCAGCTCAGAGTCTGTTCCTTGTTCGAAGTATTTGGCCAGGAACTCCGTTCAGGATAAGTAGGTGCTGGCTACCCCCTTTGAGTCTGAACTCTCTTTGAGACCGACTGACAGGTTCAATATTTTTGGTGCGGTGAGCGTAGACCATAGTATACTTAAGAAAATCCCAGACAAAGTTTCATGGCTGGAGGCAAAGGGGAAGGAACCGGATCGGGCGACCCGAAACCACCTGCGAGGTCATTGTCGGAATGTTGGAAGATTTCAAGTGGGAGGTTCTACAGACCATTCACCTCGCATTCGCTGCGAGAGGCGAGTGTGTGACACCTTCTGTCCCGGTGGACGCGATTCCGTCTCTAGGCGAGAACGCCCCTGGTCAGCGACCCGGGAAGGAGGTGCCGGCCGAAAGCAGTGAAAGAGATCTCGCCGGGAGGGAGCTGTTCCCCGGCCAGACGAGTGCTGAAAGGATCGGCGAGCCGGCCGCAAGAGATGACTCGACTCGCCCGGTGGGGGGAGGGAGCCCTTTCGACGGGTTGATCGTCTCGGCCCTAGTCCCAGAGGGGTTCCGAGAGCCAGAGATGTCCTACTACACAGGACGGGATGCTCCAGTGCAACACGCCCAATGATTTAAGGATGCTGCTTGCATCAGGAAGATGTCAAATGCTTTCAAGTGCCGACTTTTCGCCATCACCCTAAAAGAGAAGGTTAGGGACTGGTTCAACCAGGTCCCCACGAATTTGATTTATTGCTTTGATGACCTGTGTCGCGGGTTCTTGTTGAGATTCTCAACATCGAAGAAGAGAAAGGAGGGAGCGGAGTTCCTGTTTGCGATCAAGCAGGGCCCGGAGGAGATGCTGGGAAGGTATGTACACAGGTTTCAGGAGATCCTTTTGGTCCAAGAGATACTGGGGTACACCCTGATGCTTGCCTTTACGCTGGGGCTGCGATAAGGATTATTTAGTATGAAGTTGAAGAGGGAGCCTACTCTATCCTTCGAGGAACTGATGGAGAGGGCGACAAAGAAGATAGAGGGAAAATCGACGAATCCGGCGTTCGCCAAAAAGCTGGCTAAGTTGGCGGATGATGAGGTGAAGGAGCAAGGAACAAACAGACAACAAGAAGCGAGGAGAGAAGAGCCCATGGGTCAGGGGTTCTAGGGACAACAACAAGGTTTGGGGTATTAGGAGCCAAACAACCGGGTGACCTGGAGACCCCAAGGGAACCCATTCAGGGACAAGGGGGAGGATTTCATGGCGGGGAGAATTACCTCGAGGGTCAGGGGCGGTTCAACCCTCCGAGGTAGAGACAGGGCCAGATGCCGCCCCTCCCGCCGCAACAGCAAGCGATGACGATTGCCCGAGGAAGGGGAAGAAGAAGAGAGAATGGAAGAGGAGGAAGAAGTGGAGGCAGGGTGGCGTTGACCTATTGTGACTTCCACCGGGAGGAAGGCCACACAACGACCACTTGCAAAGAATTTTTGGATCGCAACAGCAGCCGCTGCGGATCGAAGAAGTCTTGCTTGGAGAAGGGAAGAGGATAGATGCGAGGACCAGACTAACATGGGCGAAAGAGGAGGGATCAGGGTGATACACGACGGGGTAGGTATCGAGGCCACCCGCAAGGGTAGCTTCCAAACAATGTTCAAAAGGAGCGTCGCTTCGACCTCCCAGAACCCGCCCCCGGAAGAGAAGATAACTTTTTCATCAAAGGATATGCCAGACCATGAAGACCCGTTCTGCGACGCCCTGGTGATTCAGATGGCGATCAAGAATTTCACGGTCTCTAGGATTCTAGTCGACAATGGAAGATCCGTGAATGTGATCTTCAAGAAAATCTTCGATGCGATGAAGGTGGAGGCAAAGAGGGTGCTGATCTCGGATGGGTCGTTGTTCGGATTTTCTGGAGAGAGGAAGGAAGTCGAGGGTAGAGTTGGGCTTCATGTGATGCTGGGAGGAGTGTCAAGGAACTGTCGGTTTGTCATCGTCGACGCCCTGAGTAGCTACAATGTCATTTTTGGCCCCCCTCATAAGTGCTTTTCGATGTGTTCTTTCGTTGTTCTATCAGTGTCTCAAGTTCAACAACGAAGGAGTCCAGGTTCAGATTAGAGGAGATCCCAAGGTGACAAGGCAGTGTTACGTGGCTGTCGTCAACACCATCTCATGAATGGAGAGGCTGAGGAAGTGGGGAAGGAGATGGAGGAACGAGCAAGGCAAGAAAACGAGGCTGCAGAGGATGAGGAGGGGATGAGGGAGTCGACAGTGCTGAGGGGGGAGGAGGATGTGAAAGAAACATGGGAAGATGAGGTCCGCGCCTGGGAGGTAGGGGTGGACGAGGCTCTGGAAGATTAGGTCAAGTTGACTACAGTAGAAGAGGCGGGGGATGAAGAGGCACTCATCCAAGGAGAGAGGGCGAGGGGTGAGTGGGAGGTGCAGTCTC
Organism: Platanthera guangdongensis; assembly: GCA_039583875.1. Taxonomy (NCBI): domain Eukaryota; kingdom Viridiplantae; phylum Streptophyta; class Magnoliopsida; order Asparagales; family Orchidaceae; genus Platanthera; species Platanthera guangdongensis. Next base: position 14,642,895 of record CM077153.1, on the reverse strand, counting down.
GGCTGGAGGCAGCGAAAGAGGTGGTGGAGATGGAAGTTCTTAACAGGGCAGGGAATACAGAGAAGGTACGAGTCAGCGGAGGCTTGAGCTCAGGAGACCAGCAGAGGATACTGGAGTGCATCCAGAAGAACGTTCGCATCTTCGGGTGGAGCGTGACGAACATGTCGGGCGTCGATGCGGACGTGACGTGCCACCGTCTGAACCTCGACCAAAACACACGCCCCATTCGCCAGAAGAGGAGGACCGTCGCCAACAAGCTGGAGGAGCCCATCCGGGAAGAGGTGGAGAAACTCCTCAAGGTGAACGTATCGGAGATCCAGTATCCTGGTTGGGTCTCTAATGTGGTAATGGTAAAGAAAGGGGATGGTCAGTGCAGGATGTGTGTTGATTTTTCTCTTTTAAATAAATCTTGCCCTACAGATTGTTATCCTCTGCTTTGAATTGATGCGTTGGTTGTCTCAACCATCGGTTTTTTTTTGTGATGAGTTTCTTGGATGTTTTTCAGGTTATCACCAGATCAGGATGCACCCACCAGATGTCAAAGATGTCTCCTTCATTACGAGGGAGAGGTGTTACTGTTATAAGATGATGCCCTTTGGGCTGAAGAATGCAGGAGCAACGTACCAAAAGATGATGAACTGAGTCTTTCGGGAGCAGGGAGGAAGGAACTTGGTGGTGTACGTGGATGACTTCACGGTAAAGAGTAAGGATGTGAGCTCTCACCTTCGAGACATGGAGGAAACATTTGTCACCATGCTGAAGTTCAAGATGCGACTGATCCCCTTGAAGTGTGTCTTCGAGGCTAAGCAGGGGAAAGTTCTTGGGTCATTTTCTTACTCCGGCGGGGGTGGAACCCAATCTGGATAAGGTAATGGCCATAATGGAGCTGGAGTCACCGCGAACCACCAAGGAAGTTCAGTGCTTGACAAGGAAGCTCTCCGAGTGGAGCAAATTCCTCTCTCGGGCAGGAGAGAAGTGTTCACCTTTTTTCAAAGTGCTGCGGGGCAGCCAAAAATTTGAATGGATGAAACAATGTGAGGAGGCTTTCCAGGCCTTGAAGAATCAAGTCACTAAGGCTCCACTTCTCCAAGGACCCAAGGAGGGGCAGGATCTAACTTTGTACCTCGTAGTCGGAGCGGAGGCCGTAAGCTGTCTTCGTCCGGGAGGAGGGTAAGAAGCGGCTGCCCATCTACTACGTGAGCAGGGTACTGAAGACGACAGAGCTTCGATATCCGATTTTGGAAAGGTTGATATTTGTCTTAGTCATCTCAGCCAGGAAGCTCAGACCATACTTTCAAGCGCATTCGATCAGAGTGGTGACCGATCACCCTCTTCGCAAGATCTTCGAAGGGGTAGAACATTCAGGAAGATTGGCCAAGTGGTCTGTGGAGGTAAGCGAGTTTGATATCTCCTTCATCCCCCGACTATCAATTAAGGCATAGGCGGCAGCATATTTTCTTGGCCGATTACGTGGTCGAGGTGAAAGACGAAGAATCCTCGCAGCATGTCGCCTGAAAGATGCTAGTAGATGGAGCCTCAGGAAGACATTCCATGGGAGGTGGGTAGTGTTGGAAAGCCCCAGATGGACCACGATAGAGCAGGTCATGACAATACATTTCCCCATCACGAACAACCAGACAGAGTATGAGGTTGTGATCACAGGACTACGCCTGGCCAGAGAGCTGGGGGTACAAGATGTAGAGGTGTTTACAGACTCAATGGTGGTGGCGTCACAGGTCATGGGAGGATTTGAGGCGAGGGAGTCCACTCTCATGAAGTACTTGGCCAAGGTGAAAGGGCTCATCGGGGGATTCCAAACTTTTTCCATTCAATACATACCATGAGAGGAAAATGTCATAGCTGATCGGTTGGCCAAGTTTGGACTCTGGGCCGGAGGGACCCTGACGAATTTGTTTTACCCATCCATCGAGGAAGGCGAGTTGATTGAGGTAGATCAATACCCCTCGTGGATGGATCCTTTCATAACTTTTTTAACAACGAGTAGGCTTCCGGAGGAGTTGCCAGATCAAAAACGCTTCAAGCACAAATCGACATACTATTTGATGTACAACCCGTATTCACTGAGTGGGTCCCTTGGGTCTGGATCGCAGCTGGGGAAGTGGTCCTTGAGAGTCAGGAGAGTCGGATGGGCGAGTGGGCCAGGATCTCTCCCCGACTTGCATAAGCCATGCAGTCAAGGGTGTAGGAGGCGAGTGTGGCACGTGGACCCTCACTTGCCCCAAGATCAGACCAAGGGAGAGGCGAGCGTGACTACCATGCACTTACTCGCTCAAGGCCCCTGGTCGGCAGCGAGTGCCAACCCTGTCAAAATCACTCACCGACCTAGGCGAGTTGAAGCAGCGCGTGTCACTCGCTTAGTAGTGTTTTTAACAGAATGCCCTTGCTAGTCTGCTAATAGTTTCTCCAAACAGCGAAGTTTGGCTGTTGGCAGACCCATCTGGGCTGCGCATAATATTTCCAAAAGGTGGGATTGCGCTATTGGTAGGCCAAGTCAGAAAAACTATAAATAGACCCCACCTTTGGGGAAGATCGATCTTTGTCTTTTTCCCTCCTCTGGTCTGCTTTGACTGGTTTATAGAGTCTTCCAAGGTGCCCGACTCAGCTTTGGCTGGGGAGGGGAAGTTCCTTTGAATCTTCCGGGTGTGTGACGGGACCTCCGTATTGTAGCTCAGGATCCGTTTTGTTGTTTAAAGTCTTTGGCCAAAAGTTCAGCTAAGGATAAGCAAGTGCATGCTACCCCATTTGAGTCCGAACTCTCTTTGAGACCGGGTAACGGTTTCAACAATGCACCTTCCTAAATCCTATTGGGGTGATGCTGTACTTACAACTGCTCATCTTATCAGCCGTTTTCCTTCTCGTGTCCTTTCCTTTACTACTTCTCTAGCTCGTCTCTCCATCTTCGGCGTGGTTCATACTTCCCATTTGGCACCCCGTGTCTTTGGGCGTGTTTTTTTCGTGCATGTGCACCAACCCCATCACGACAAACTTGACCCTCGGGCTCAACGTTGTGTCTTCCATGGTTATTCTTCTATGACCAAAGGATTTCGCTGTTACCACCCCCTCCAGGCGTATGTTCTGTACCATGAATGTCACCTTCCGGGAGGGGGGATCCTTTTTTCAGCCTTCAACTCACCTTTTTCGTTAGGGGGAGAGTAGTGGTGATACAGATGTTACTCGTGCTCCTCTTCCTCTTCTCCCTTCTATTCCTCCCACTCATTTCACTCTGGTACCCGCTCCTATCCCATCATCGAACTCACTACTAGAAAATTCACTTTTAGTGACAAAAAATTTGGTCACTAAATGTTGAATTGCGGTCACTAAAGACATTTAGTGACCAAATTCAGTCTGTCACAAACCGGTCACAAAAACCCCGCTACTAAATGTCATTAGTGATCGAAAAGAATTTTGTCACTAAATGTGCGTATTTAGTGACCAAATCATTTTGTTCACTAAAACAAGGTCTAGTAACTAAAATACAACAGTAACTAAAGGAACTTTTAGTGATAAAGAATGTCCCGTCACTAAATATCTTCAGTGACAAATCAGTTTCATCACTTAATGTACATATTTAGTGGCTGCATTAATTTGGTCACTAAAAGAGATTTTAATGATTAGATTAATTTAGTTACTAAAAGAAATTTTAGTGAGCAAATTAATTCATACCCTAAAAGTAAATAATTTTTGTGACCAAATTAATTCGGTCACTATATGTATTTTTAGTGACATAATATTTGATCACTAAAAAAATAACACATTAGTGATAATTTGTTACTAAAATGTGTACAATTTCTCACAAAATATCATAAAATTATTACTAAAATTCATATCTGGACATTCAAACGCAATAAATAAATACTTAATTGCAACTAGAAGATTGTTCAACATAGATTATTTGATTAATAGAGAAAAAGAGAGTGAGAGATAGCCCAAACCCCTCAATACAGAGTAATAGTATTTTCATCACTAATTAAACTGAAATACATGAACAAATATTTATAATAAAGAAAAATCTATAAATATGCTTTTTTTGACGCATTTGTGATAGCCAACATATGTTTTCTTCTCTCTTCTTTAGCTAGTGTTCTAAGAACTGCTGCAAGTGAGAGTTGTAATATAATCTTTCAAAGGAAGATAACTTGAAAGATAAGATTTATCTTCTTCCAAAATGCAATCTGCAATATAATTATAAACAATTTATCAATATTAAGGTTTCAATGAAATCAATAAATTTGCAACTATAAGATTGTGGCAAAAACTTCTGATGGTTCAATTTGCTGCGACATTTTAAAAAAATATTGAAGGTATACTTTTCAGTACTTTTTTCTTTATTTGCACCATATAATATAAGTCAGTAGTATCAAAACGGAAGGAATGAAATAATCCTGATTTCAAATCCGTACTGAACTATAATCTCACTTCATCAAATTATCTCTGAGATTTCATCATATTCTCCATCAAAGGTTAACCAGATTTGTATCAAAAAAGAATAATCTAAGCTCGTCCTGGGCAAATTAATTTTTTTCTTAATGACTCGATCTATCTCTAGATTTGTATCAATATGAAATTTTTCTTTGAGAGGAGGCAATAGACTAACAGTGCAATTTAAAATACTGTATGTCACTTTATCATTCCATTTTACAAAAATCACTAACCATAATCATTTTCAATAAAAAAACATAACATATATTCCTTACATTTTTTCCTACTAGTGAAAGAAATTAAATAATTACAGGTATTCATGCTTTCAATGAACGCCTTCTATGAAAAAAATTTCAGAGGAGGGGAACAAAAGCTTATTGCTCTCCCTACATGCTATTGTCCACTACAAAAAAACCTGAAACTATCATTTCTATAAGCTGACATACATAGAAAACATAGAACAGACCTGTCAATAAAGGGTCCACCAAAATTCTTCTACCATATGACAAAAGTAAAGTTAAGAGCTTAAATTAAACAAAGTCATAAGAGAGTTAAGGAACCAGAGAGTCGAAGTTGTAGAAGAGTGGCATGCATGTGCACAACTTGAAGAAAAATAATTAACAAGAGTTGTGAGATCTCTAAGACTTTCTAGAGACGAATAATTAACAAGAGTGCTCATTATTTCTATTTGTTTTGAGTTAAAGTGGGTTCAATTGCTCTTATGATTAGTTTTATTGTTTGCTTAAGTTTTGTATGGAAATTTTTTTGGCTGTGTTTGGATGTTGGGATTTTAAATACAAGGAACTAAAAGAGGTTTTGATTTCAAGTTTGTCTCCATATTCACAATCAACATGGAAATTATTTGGATTCATTTATTTCATTAACAACTCAATCCAAGAAAAACCTTAACATCCTTGAGTTTGTTCTACAAGAACTAAACAACATAGGTTTTTTTTTTCATTTTTGGTTCAATATTCCAGTACTCTTCCTAAGCATGGAGAGAAGGACTTAATTCAAATTGTACCTTAATTCCTGACAATGTGTTATTCCTGTGAGATTAGTGGAGATATGGTGTATCTCAAGGACAAACTAAGCAAGGTGATCTAGTTCATTTACATGATAACAATGAAGAAAAAAATAACTAAAGAACCACTTTATGTGAACTAAAAATCATAACCTTTTTAGATAAACTCTTGAGTTGTTTTTTTTTTCATTTTAAACTTTTACATTACATATGAAAAGGTTTAGTTTAAAAATATCATACATGTTCAAGAAAATCCAAATTTGGTTTTGAGGGCTCACCCACATATAAATTCAATTTTGAGGTTCATTTAACCTAAGGTGGACTTGCTCTAAAACATAATCCTTTACACTGTTTTTGTATCTCCTGTGTATTTCCTCCTAACATTACTATTATGTGTAGCATGTCGTTTAACTCTAATGAGAGTATAAATTTTATGACATTATAAGATCAATATAAAATGGCATGCAATCAAATGAGAAATCAAAATCAGGATGACAATGAAAGTTGCAACTCAAAATCGAAACAGAAATGTGTGGTAATCACAATTTGAACAAAGCAGAGAGAGCACAACCATTTACCATGCAGAAAGAAGTTGATGTAGCATCCAGGAAAGTCGTTGCCGGCGATCTATAAAATTTCGAAGGCATTCCTTCGGGATGAGTGACTGGATCCGGGTAACTGAAGATGTCAAGGCGGTGAGTGTTTCACAGAGGGAAGAGAGTCCGTTCCTTCCGGATGTAACTGCTCACCCAAGAGGAAGACATCGCAGGGAGGAAGAGATTGGAGGTGCGGCAGTTCGGAGGAGGAGAATCGTCAGTTGGGATGAGAGTTGCCGATGTCGGATAACGGTCGGGCATCGCGAGTTGCTGAAGGAGTGAAGAAGGCTTCCAGCGAGTGAGCGAGCGATGCGGGAAAAATCATGATTTACGGGGAAGCCCTAGGATCCGACGAGATCAAGAGGAAATGAGTGGGGCAAGCGATGACATCAGGGAGTCGCAAAAAATTAGAAGAGGCGGGCAGATCAATTTTATTCATCGAAAAATTAAGGGAATTGTTAAAGGCAAATCTAATTTGGTAATACACAAATCAAAATCTTAAAATTATGTCTTTTTTTTCCCGGTGGTTTTTTTCTATGCAAACCAATTTGGATATACGCAAACCAAATTCACCGCCGCTCCCGCTGCATCTCTCGGCCTCTCTGTCGTTGCCTCTCCCGTCGCCCATCCCGCCGCCTCGCTCGCCGCAACTCCCGCCGCATTTCTCGGCCTCTCTGTCACTGCCTCTCCCGTCGCCGGTAGGTTGCGAGGCTTTTGATGAGCGGTTCGACGTACAACAACCAGACGATTTTGATGGTGCGCACGTTGGTTCTTTGTTTTCGTTGCCGGCCTCTCCCGTCACGGGTAGCGGTTTTTTTCATTGATTTTGAAGGTGCGCCGCCGCTTCTCTTCATTTTCCTTTTGATTTTGCATTTGGATTCTTTAATACATATTTTCTTTTTTCATCTTCAGCATATTGAGAAACTAATTTTTCGTTTTGGATTCTGCATATGAATTCTACATGTTGCTTTTTCGTTCTTCGTTTTTGTTTTTGTTTTTGTTTTCATTGAAGTAGATGTGACAATTATCATACATTAAATATCATAAATTTGGTGTTTCTATGTTATAAACCCACTATTTTGTCGAACTGTTGCGCTGGACTTCTCATGAAATGATTTTTTGTCTAAAACATTTGATTATGTAATTTGTAGTGTTGGTTTGTTGTTAATAATTTTGATTTGTGGTTAACAATTTGGTTTGCACAGAGTATTTTTCAAAATATATGGTTTGTCATTAACAATGGTTTGCGTATATCCAAATTTGGTTTGTCTTTAACAATCCAAAAAATTAATAGTTTTTATAAATCACGGTTTAGAATTTTAGAATAGTATTTATGATAGACCAAATGTTATATCATGGATATAATATATAGCATAAATTTGATATGGGAATGAAATATGGTAACTGCAAGAGCGGAAAAGAAAATGTCTATAAATATTAGTGGGAGGAACACAAAAAAATGGTTATATGTAAAATATTTTGATCATTTAAAGATTTTTTTTGTAAAATAGGAGTGACAGTATAAGAGGACCTTCGTGCCCAGCACGACCGTACCCAGCCCGCGGCAGCGGGCCTCGTCCGCCCCTGGTGATTTTAAATTTTTTAAAAAATATTATATTTATTATTATGTAATATGTAATCTATAAATTAAAAAAAAATAATAAAGATGTGGCCCTCATGGGGTTGCCTCCGCCGCCGCCGGCAGCCTACCCGCGGGTTCGCCAGACCCCGGCGAACCCGTTGGGGGTTGTCCGGCGGCCAGCGGGCAAGACAACCGCGTGCGGTGGCCCTGCCTCTGAGACCCGAATCTGAGTCTCACGGGCAGGGCCACCGCCAGCGGTGGTCCAAACTAGTCAACACGGGACAACCCCCGGCTGGTTCGCCGGGGTCCGACAAACCCGTCAGTGGGGACCGGGCATGCCGCCAGAGACAGAGGCCTCAATCGCGAAGGGTTCGCCGCCAGCCGGCCTGCCCGACCACCACCGACGGTTTCGCCAGACCCCTACGAACCCACCGGGGGTTGTCCTGCGACGAGCAGGCAGGGCCACCGTCGGCGGTGGCCCAGTGAGATCCAGATTTGAGTCTCACGGGCAGGGCCACCGCCGGCGGTGTCCTGCCTGCTCGCCGCCGGACAACCCCCAACAAGTTTGTCGGGGTGCGGCGAACACGCCGGTGGGGGCCGGGCAGGCCACCGATGACGACGGCTTAAAGTTGCGTGAGTTTTGTTTTTTTTATAGGTGCACTGTAACGACGAGATTTGCGGAAGAGCAGACGGCTGAGATTTGCTGGTGGGGATGCTGCGTTGCACGGTATACGCAAGACTTTTTTTGTATGTAGGATAACTCTTTCACTAACTAAGATTTATTTCAACACAATAAAGAATGATTTTGTGATAAAGTTTTTTAACGTATTTATATTAGTAACCTATCTCTAATTAATTAACTTTTTTCATATGTTTAATGATTCTATTATAAAAATATTTTTTATTTAAGAGAAAGTTCTAATACTAATGACTAGTGACTAAATTTGTTTTCATCACTAAAAATTAGTTAGAGTGATCGAACTTATATTGCGTCACTAAAAGCATGTTTTTAGTGACCAGACTTGTATTCCGTCACTAAATGCATGTCATTAGTGAACGAGGTTATATTTTATCACTAAAAGACATGGCTTTAGTGACGAAATAAATTGTCACAAAAACACACTTTTAGTGATGAAAAACATTTCTTCATAATTGTTGTCACTAAAGACATGTTTTTTTGCGACCAGACTTATTTTTCGCCACTAAAAGCATGTCTTTAGTGACTGAGTTTATATTTTGCCACTAATGACAGGTCTTTAATGACCAAACATATATTTCATCACTAAAGACATTTCTTTAGTGACAAAATGTATTTTGTCACAAAAGACGCATTTTTAGTGACTAAATATATTTCATCATAATTTTTTGTCACTAAAGATCAATTTTCTTATAGTGAATCCTCTACTACGATTTCTCCTTTTCCCACATATGCCACTCTCGCTCAAGTACACAGGCTATCACAGCTCCACCTCTACTAGTGCCGACTTCAGACTCGGATTTTGATAATGCTGATCTGCACATCCATCTTGCATTGGTAAAGAAAGATAAAAACTACTTGCACGCAATATCCTATTTCTAATCATGTGAATTACCATCATCTTACTCTGATGCATCGGGCTTTTGTTTTGTCCCTTTCCCTAGTCGGTATTCCTAAGACATGGTAGGAAGCCTTGGAGATACCTGCTTGGACACAAGCTATGCAAGATGAGATGTCTGCCTTGGACAAAAATCATACGTGAGATATTTCCTCTCTTCCTTCAGGAATAAAAGTTATAGGTTCCCGATGGGTCTTCTCTGTTATGCATAATCAATATGACAAAGTGAAATGGTACAAAGCACCCATGGTCGCACAAGGATACATCCAAACTCAGGGAGTTGATTATCAGGAGACCTTTTCTCCTGTGGCAAAGATGGACTCCATTCGGGTATTGTTATCGTGTGTCGCTTGCCTGGACTGGGACCTCCATCAACTGGACGTGAAGAATGCGTTCCTCCGTGATGAGCTCGAGGAGGAGGTGTACATGAAGTTTCCTCCTGGGTTTGTGAAGAAAAGAGCTGAAGGGCTTGTCTGTCGCCTAAGGAAATCCTTATATGGCCTAAAGCAATCACCTAGGGTCTGGTTCGGGAGATTTCTCACGGCGATGCTCAAGTTTGGGTACAAGCAAACTCAATATGATCATACTATGTTTATCCGGAGACATGAAGAGAGAGTGTGTTGTTGTTCTTATTGTCTATGTGGATGACACTGTGATTACCAGAAATGACACAGAGGAGATTGCCAATCTTAAAATCCTCTTATATGCTGAATTCGAAGTGAAAGACTTGGGAAGATTACGGTACTTTTGGGTGTCAAGTGGTTAGATCTGAGATGTGTCTTTATGTCCCAACGGAAGTACATATTGGATCTCCCAAAGGAAACTAATATGCTTGGTTGTGTTCCTGCGAACACCCGTATGGAGAAAAATCACAGGATTGATGAAGATGGTGATGGTGATTACACAGATGTATCACCTTATCAAAGATTGGTTGGAAAAGTTATATATTTATCTCACAGACGCCCTAAAATTACGTATGCGGTCGGTATCCTTAGCAGATATATGCATTCTCCCAGGATCAGTCATCAAGAAGTTGTCCATCGCTTGCTGTGATATTTGAAGAAAGCCTCTGGTCATAGTCTCTTATTCTCCAGAAGCAACAACTTGAAGATTGAGATTTTTACTGATGCTGATTGGGCTGAATGTCGCGATGATATAAAGTCCACAACAGGATATTGTTCTTTGTTGGTGGAAACCTTGTGACGTGGCATAACAAGAAGCAGAATTTCGTGACTAGATTGAGTGCAGAGGCAGAATATCGTGTCATGTCCCAAGGCCAATGTGAGGGGCTATGACTGCGTACTGTGTTACAAGATCTGGGTTACTCTGAGACGGCTCCTTTCTCCTTATTCTGTGACAATAAGACAACTATTAACATCGCTCATAACCCAGTCCAACATGACATGACAAAGCATGTCGAGATTGATCGACACTTTATCAAAAATCACTTGGATAAAAAGACAGTTGTCACTCCGTTTGTTCATTTCAAAGATCAGCTGGCCGATGTGTATACCAAAAGCTTGGGGTGTGATGTGTTTACCGACGATATTCAAAAGCATGGGATGACCGACATTTTCCGTCCGAATTGAGGGGGAGCGTTGTAATATATGTAGTTTATTCCAAGTCGACCTTTTTTGTATTAACCCCGGGTTGGGGTAGTTTGATCTTTTTTTCATTTTTTAGGTTTTCCCTTACTCAAGTATATGTACGAGTAAGGGCTCTCTTGAATCATTAACGAAGCATTATTCTTTTCACTTAGTTATCACAAAGATAGTCTATCAGAGATATCCAATAACACGGTTTGTTAGGCTTGATATGAAGATCAAGAAGCTGTTAAACATAAGAAATTAGAGCATAGTGAAAGATTCATGGCTAACCGTCTAATAAACGAAGTACACATCTACCTCAGTATGGTTTGTTCTTTCTTGGAGAACATAAAAGGACAGCCCGGTGCACAAAGCATCCCCGCACAATGAGGGTCCGGGGAATGGTCCCACCGCAAGGGTGAAATGCACGCAAAACTTACCCCGCATATTTGCTAGAGGCTACTTCCAGGACTCGAAGAACATAATCATTAAAAATCTAAATAGCAGCTAGACTGTCACGTGAAAGAGACATTGACAAAGTCATACTGAAGTGCAATTTAGGTTCTGTTTGGCATGGCGGTGGCGGTCATGAACACGTTGGTTTTGAATCGTCGTTCGTGAATGTCCGACCTCACCTAAGGAACTTCATTCACTTTTATGTTCAAAACTAGTTTTTTTTCTCAGTGGCGGTCATAACCTTTGTCATGCCAAACATATGTTCTATAAAGGTGACGTGTTTGTCCAAACTTGCCAGATAAAAAATGTTGCGTCAAACAGAGCCTTAGTGCTAAGGTATCTAAAGCAGACGTTCTTACATACTCAGTGAGAGATCTGTACTTAGGTTCAACATTTGGGCGATATATTATTTCTTTCTCCTTAAGGAAATCCTGGTTGACTCAAACATAAATACAATATCCAAATGTTGGTCTCCTGTCAAAAGACAATCCAGCTTGTTAGAAGACATTCCAGCCCCAATCAACATTTATCAATTCACAAAGATTCAACTGTCCATGAGAGAACTGCAGCTAAGCCATTCCCATATAAGAAACTAGATGCTTTAAATGTCAAAGCTTCTTCATTTTTTCCCCTATCATGAAGAATGATAACTGCTTATTTTCCTCTCCTGTATTGAAGGCTGCTTGTCACGCGCACATGATTTCAGCACGATAGTCGAATTAATCAATCTGGTTTCTCCATGCTTATTTCCAATTACATCTCAATTGATCTCAATTCTTGAAATAAATACGTATACTCGTGGCCATCTTCTCTTGCTTCTCTTTACAGCCCTAATGTTCCCATTGAAACTCCGCCGCTGCCTTTGGACGGATCATATTTTTTTGGCTGAATCACATAATTTCTCGTGTTGTGTTTTCTGTGTTTCTTCTTTCTTTGCTCAATTATTCGCAACACAATGACTAGCAGCCTTTTTAGGATTGAAGACCTAATCCCTGTTGGCCAAAATTAGTGGATTATGTTAAGCTATCCCCCACATTGTATAGTCTTCTTTCACATAAGACTTTTCTCTTCATATACCCATTTTAAGGGAGGAATAAGATACGCTTGATTTTATATTTCTCCCCTTTTGGTAACATTGTATCAGTGTTCTCTAACCTAGCTGATGCTCATCGCTTGCCCGGCGACGCTACGATCTCTGCAATTCTTATGTTTGATCGATGAAGTTCCGGCCTTGTGTGCTTTCTTGATCGACATGCCTTCCATATGCGCTCGAATGATACGTCTCCTTCACTAAGTCGAAGCTTCCGCCTCCTACACTCGCTCTATGAACACGTCCCATCTCCTGCTCTCGCATTACAAATCTCTGACCAAGGCCAGATCATTCCATATATGACCCCATTTAATGCACGTAAGCATGCAGATCCTGGGTTGAGGTGTTGCCTTGTGACCTTGAGGTCACGGGTTTGAGCCCTGGAAGTAGCCTCTTGCAAAAATGCAAGGTAAGGCTTGCCAACATTTCACTCTTGTGGTGGGACCCTTCCCCGGACCCTCGTTTCGCGGGAATGCTTCGTGCACCAGGCTGCCTTTTTTTAAGCATGCAGATCCCAAGTCTTATCCTTGTCTATCTTTGTGCTCGGCTCTCCACTCTACAAACACAAATCTAGCTTGATGCTTTCCATTCCTTGCCTTAGAAGCCTTCTTCGTTCCTCCCCCGTGCCACTCTTGCTTTCTTTGCAGTGCTGTCAAAGAAGTTGCTCCTAAACAACTACATAATCTCTGGCATTTCCACCACATCATGGAGGGCCAAAACTATAGGATTTTTGGACTACCCGCAATCATCACACAATGGCACTCACGACCATAGCTGGGCACCCAGACACACAAATCACCTGCTAGCCCCACGGTCTCCACGAGACAGGCCCTGCAAGTAATATTCTATCTGGAAGTTATCGCCAGCGATAGTCTCTATCGTCTGACGTTAAACGACATAAATCTCTTCTGTCTCCAGACTCGGCCACAATTGAAACATATTTCCAGTCAAAACCCTGCAGCTTTCTACAGTGCCAGAAAAATGATCTTTTATACAATATATAGCTCACCAAGAGCTATCGCCAGCGATACTCACTGTCGTCCGGCGATATCCAACGATTTTCACAACCGTTGTATTTTCTTGGTATTTTCCTAGAGAGTGGCTCCAGTACTTCCTGCTACTCCCATTCACAGACACAACCCTTCAGACTCCAAAAACTATCCATTTATACTCGGAGTCTTCTCCGACACGCAAAATAAAACATCACCAATCCAGACCAACCTGTCTGGATGACTTCACACAACATGCCTATTTCGTACTGTGATTTTTAGATTCTATATGCAAAACTACCTGGGGATATCACGTATCAACCCATCAGTATTCCCTTCGCCTTTCCACCTTTTAGTGAGGGATTCCATGCATATGCAAAAAAGAGTACTTCACTTGTCCAAGAAGGAAGATCGTTACCCTCGTAATTCGTTTTGGAGCCACAGATAAATCTTCTATCCGATGGAAAGGAGCGTCTCGCTTTCTTCTTTACGGATCTTGCTTCGGTTCTTGATTCTGACCACGAGATCTCCTTCACTAAGCTTGCCAAGCTTCAGTCTTGTGCCTTCTTCTTCCTTAGCTCATTCTTCTAAGAACTTGATGAAAAGGAGGAGAGAGTGTGAGAGAAGAGAAATGACTTCTCTTTTCTCCACTCCCTTGCTGAAGTGATCTCGGGATTTATCCCAGCCACTGGATCCTCTTTTCAATAGGAATGAATGACTACGATCTCAGCTGACTAGTCAAAGTTATCGCTATCGTCGGGCGATATCCGCTATCGCTGGGCGATATCCGCTATCGCTGGGCGATATCCGCTATCGCTGGGCGATATCCGCTATCGCTGGGCGATATCCGCTATCGCTGGGCGATATCCGCTATCGCCGGACATATATCGTCGGTAGCCGCTTTGACCCATGTCAACCACCGCTCTTCAGCCGCCGATCGGCCACCCGATACGTATCTAGTCATATGTGGCAGTATCGCCCAGCAATACCCACTATCGCCACTCTGATAGCCTTCTCGACGATTCATTGAAAGCATTGAGTGCGTTAAGAGCGTCGAGTACGTTGAGTGCATCGAGTGGTATCGTCGCGCGATACTCACTATCGCCACGCGATAGTCACTCAATGATTCATCGAGTCTACTCAACGCTTCGTTGAAGGCGTCGAGTGCGTTGAGTGCTATCGCCATCGATACCCACTGTCGCCCGGTGATAGCCAACATTACGTACTGTTTTACAATTTTTGGGTGTTACAATATGCTAAAAGAAGACTTAATTTATTTCCATGGTAGTCTTTACTTTCCCCCAGGAGGTGGAATACGAGAAGATATTCTGAGAGATGCTCATTGCACCCAGTATTCGGTGCACCTTGGAATTGCCAAAATGTATACTGACTTGAGAAGGACCATGTTTTGGCCGAGGATGAAGAAAGATGTCACATGCTACGTTACACACTATGAGGCATGTCAGAAGGTGACGGTGGAGTGCAAGACCCCATGTGGATTGTTACAATCATTGCCCATTCCGTAGTGGAAATTTGAGGATATCTCCATGGACTTCGTTCACGGCCTTCCCCGATCACGATCAGGGAATGACTCAGTTTGGGTGATTGTGGATTGCTTGACCAAGGTCGCCAGGTTTATCCCAATGAGAAAAGAGACACAGGTGGATGTATTGGTATGTCTCTTCGTGGAGCAGTTTGTACGGTATCATGGGGTGCCTAAGAAGATAGTCTCAGACCGCGACAGTCAATTTACCTCCAAGGAATGGAAGGAAGTTCAAGCATATATGGGCTCCCGCCTTACCGTTAGTACAACTTTTCATCCTCAGATGGATGACCAATCTGAAATGACCATCAGAACCATGAAAGATCTGTTGAGATTGTGCGTATTGGATAAAGGGGAGCCATAGGAAAGACTCTTACCACTAGTGGAATTCTTGTACAACAACAGTCGTCAAGCCATCATCGGAATGACACCCCACAAAGCGCTTTACGGGAGGAATTGTAGAACACCTTTATCGTGGGTACAAGATGAAGATTCGAGGATTTTGGGAGTAGAGTATATTGATGTCGCCAACGCTATGGTTAGGCTGATACGAGAACGCATACTGGAGACTCAGAGTCGACAAGCAAAATATTATAATATGAAACATAGGATGGTGGAGTTTCAAGTGAGTGACAAGGTATTCTTGAAGATCCGGCCTACGCATGGAGTGTCACGAGTGCGTGGTAGGAAGAAGCTCAGCCTGAGATATGTAGGGCCCTATGTTATATTGGAAAGGATTGGCCCTTTGGCCTATCGGCTGGAGCTACCACCAGAGCTGGAAAATATGCACGACGTCTTCCATGTGTTGTCGCTTCGGAAAGCACTACTACGGTCTGATCAGCATGTACTTGCTTCAAGTGGAGCAACGACAACTGATAGATCTGTTCAACTAGAGCCGGTGCAGATAGTGGACACCGAGACAAGACGCTTGCAGCAAAAGAGCGTCCCTTTGGTGAAGTTCCAGTGGTCTAATCACGGAAAAGAGGAATATACTTGGGAGCCGGTGGAATTGATGCAGAAGCGCCACCCAGAGTTGTTTCCCCAAGGTAAACATAAAAGCACACACACACACACACACACACACACACACACATATATATATATATATATATATATATATATATATATATATATATATATATATATAGTTCCCACGTTTTGCTCTCCCCACAGCCCCAACCTGATTCCGGGAACGAAATCTTTTATTTTATTTATAGGATTTGTAACATCTCATTTCACTCTAGACCTCTCACACACATTTTCAGTCAATAGACTTTACTTAGGCTTGGGGCACACTGGTAACAGGCGTCGAGTGCGTTGACCGGTGGGCTGGAGTCGAGTGATACTCGACGCATGAAGAGGATTGGACTCGGAATAATTTTGGCCTAGGGGAATTCGTCGAGTATCGTCGAATGGTCACGACACCTTTCGACGAGTGTCGAGTGATACTCAACGCATACGACGCGTTTCACTTAGGAATTTTTGGGCAAGGAATTCGTAGAATATCGTCGGATATACCCGACGAATTCATTGAGTGAGACTCGACGAATTCGGCCGGAAAGGCTTGGAGAAAATTCGATGGAACAAATGATGTTTCGTCGGATATCGTCAAGGAAATTCGACGAATTCGTCGAGAGAGGATTAGGTAGAATTCGGTTAAGTAAAATTCGTCGGATATCGTCAACAATATCCGACGAATCCGTCGAAAAGGACATGGAGTAATTTAGCGGGATTTTAGTTCTATTCGTCGTGCATCGTCAAAAATGACTTACACAGTTCGGTGAATGTGATAATTGATTCGTCGAGATTATATGATGGGACTCGCCGATTCGTCGAGTATGAAGCGGGATATTCGACGAATTTACCTTAGACGGTTTTGCGGCACAAGCAGAATTCTCTGTCTTGTACATACGTGTTGAACCAGACTTTGGGATGTGCGATGGGTGGCTCCTTGGACCGGTCTTTTCAATAGGACTTAATTTAAGTGATAATGAGCGGTCCAATGAGGAGGCGACACGTGCCGAGGTAACATAACCCTAATACATTTCTATTAAAAGGAAAAAAACGGGAAACTGAAAGTCTTTGTTTTCAAGGGTAGCTAAACCACCTAGAGGGGGGTGAATATGTTTCTAGGTTTTTAATAATTCTTTTAACTTTTATAATTTTAGGCTGTGAGAGGTGATCTACTTTCTAGTGCTTTCAAGATATTCACCCAGATGACATATCAGTTTATAGTAGTTTCCTAAATTATGGGTACGTGCATTGTCCCTCCCTCCTTTCTAACAGTGTATTAGACAAGACACTACTCCACTATCTCGGCTCCTAAGAGCTTTTAACACGATCCCGCAGGACCACTCAGTCTCCTCCGGGACTTACAACTCGGGCACAAAGCCCTACAACTCAGTGGTCAGAATACCACCTACCTCAGGCCAAAAAGCCCTACCACTCAGGCTGGGATGACAGCCCTATAACTCAGATCCAGAGGATCCTAAGCCCTACAACTCAGATCTATGACAGATCCTAACACAGACTTACAGCTCAGATCCCAAAGCATCTTACAAAGAGAAAAAAAAGTAGGTGTTAATTTGACACCAGAGAAATTATCTCTGAGTCTTACTCCTTCTGTCCCGAGAAAAATCAGTTCAGATTTCTTCTTTCCAGCTCCAGAAATTATCTTCAGGAATTGCTCAGCTTGGGCTGTGAAGTGGCCGCAGCTAGGGTTAGCCTTGCTGCTCCTTTCTTGCTGTTGATGATGAAGATGACAACAACTAACTGGATGAACTTTCAGGTCGATCGATTTGAACTTTTTTTGCTTCTTGTCTCAGCAACAATGGCAAGGCAGACGATGACAATCTTCCTCCTTTCGAAAAGAATAACCGTAAAAGTTCGTGATTCCGTCTTCTGATTTTCTTCCTTTTATCTTCAGCAGATTAACAGCTATATGATGTGTGAGCCCAACTTTAATTACTAGTATAAAGCCTTCCTTGTACAGAATATATTATACAGCTTGTCGTCGGCGTCATTAGCGGTGGATTCTAACTTTCCGGCACTAAATTTGAATTCCGTTGACTTTGTTGACTTTGATTGATGTCAGCATCTGTGGACTCAGCCAAATTCTCAGTTCTGACTCAGTCGTTGAGTGCATTGAGTGAGCAAACTTCATTCTACGATTCTGGACTTAGACAATCTTCTGCTTCCTCAGACGTTGAGTTCGTTGAGTGAACAAGTTTCACTCAACACAAAAACCCTTAAGTCAACTTTCTGAACCATTTTGCATTTTAGGCATTGAGAGCGTTGAGTGAGATTTCATCACTCAATGTTTTCTGACTTAGCTCATCATTTTGCCTCTAGGCGTTGAGAGCGTTGAGTGAGCTTTCCTTACTCAACGCCTCTGGACTTGGCCAAATTCTGACTCATAGTCCAACAATATCTGCACTATTAGGCGTTGAGTGAACTGGCTTCACTCAACGCCTCCAGACTTAGTCAATTCTCACATATCTGAAGGCGTTGAGTGAGATGGCCTCACTCAACGCTTCTGTCTTTGCCTGCTTCTTTATTAGGCGTTAAGTGAACTTGCTTCACTCAACGCTTCTGGACTTAGTCGATTTCAGTACTCAATCTTCTTAGGCTTTGACTGCAGCATGACTCAACACTTTTTGGTCTTGGCGTTGAGTGCGTTGACATCACTCAACGCTTCTTTCTTCAGGCGTCGAGAGCTTTGTTCACTCGACGCTTTTGGTCTTGGTCGATTTTCTGCTTGCCAGTACTTATCCTTTGACAGACTCAGCTAAACACGCCGCTTTTTGATATATGACGTTTAGTGAACTGCCCTCACTCAACGTCTGTGGACTTAGCCGCAATATTGTCTTTGCAACCTGTTGGGCTTTGACTGACATGTCTTTACTCAGCGCTTTTGCTGTCTAGCATTGAGTGAACCGGCTTCACTCAACGCTCGTGGACTTAGCTATTTTTCTGTTTGTCTGCATTCTTCCTTGACAACTGGCGTTGAGTGAGCTTGGTTCACTCAACGCCTGTGGACTTCATCGAATATCGATACCTGGCGTTGAGTGAGTTTACTTAACTCAACGCCTATGGAATTAGGCAAATTCATGTCTTTCCAGTCAGCTTCTTTATGTCCACCTGTCATTGTCACTTGAGCCACCTGTCCAATCAATGTGACAAAGAGCAACCTGCATGCATGAACTTGAACATACATCAAATATAACTATGTGTATACCATTGACTTGTTTGACTTCTTACAAATCTAGGACATTGGGATCAATGAACCCAATAATCTCCTCATATTTGAAGAAGTCAAAACCTTTCATCAAAACTCTTAGTCAATGATACACACAACATATGCAACATATAATCAGTATAATGGAAGAGGTAATAAGATATAGGTTACCTCATTTTCCTTGCCTGCAAGGTGATCATCATCACTTGCTGCTCCCCCTATTTTCCTGCATAGCCTACATTGTCCTCCCCCTTTTTGACTTTTGTAGAATAGTCAGGGAGGTGCTGACCTTATCTGCATTTGAACATCTTCCCCCCTATCTGATTATACATAATCTGCTGCTTGCACCTTCTCTACAGGAAACAAAATTAGTTCTTGCAAGTGTTGGACTTGCTCCCCCTCAACAGGAGCATCCAGTCATGATAGCACTTGAACCACTTGAAAGGCTTGATACCACTGAAGGTCTTTTCCACCTGCAAGAAGTAGTACAACCTGCAACAAAAACAACATAAGGAGCAACAAAAGGTATATCAAGTTCAATATACCCAACTCAAACTTGAAGGTGTTGAACTTTGTTTCATCTAGTGACTTAGTGAAGATGTCAGCCACTTGCTTATCTGTAGGGACAAACTCAAGATTGATGTCTTCACATTTCACATGCTCTCTAATAAAGTGATATCTTATCTCAATATGCTTAGTCTTATTGTGTGAGACGGGATTCCTAGCAATTGAGATGACACTAGTAGAGTCACAAAATAAAAGACTTCTATTTATCTGGAGGTAATAGTCCTGGAGCTGATGCTGGATCCACAGCAACTGTGCATAACAGCTCCCAGCAGAAATATACTCTGATTCTGCAGTTGAGATTGCAACACTTGTTTGCTTCTTGCTGCTCCAAGACAATAGTCTTCCTCTCAAGAACTGACAGATGTCTGATGTGCTCTTCCTGTCTTCTTTACAGCCTGCAAAGTAAGCATCTGAATAACATGTTAGATTAAAATCCTCATTTCTAGGGTATCATAGGCCAAGATCCGGTGTGCCCTTAAAATAACTCAAAATTCTCTTTGCAGATGAGTAGTGAGATTCTTTAGGGCAGACCTGATACCTAGTATAAACACATGTATCATACATGATGTCTGACCTACTTGCAGTAAGGTATATAGGTGAGTTAATTATCCCTCTATACAAAGTTTCATCAACACGTTTCTCTGCTTAATCTTTGTCTATAGTCATACTTTATCCCATGAAAGTTTTCATGGTGGAGGCATTCTCCATACCAAACTTCTTGATCACTCATACTGCTCATCTCAAATTTCGCTTGCATAAGTTTAGTAAATTTTCTACAAAGGTTGTCATCAGTAGATGCAAAGATATGTCATTCGTTAAGGATCACCTAACATAAAAGTGGATGAAGTTCCTTAGGTGGACGTTAAAGAATGACAATTTATCCCCCAATGTTCATGACCATCACCACCGTGCCAAACGAAGCCTTAATTTCCTAGGGCAAAAAATGTAGCATGAAAACTTCATACCACCACACCTCTCTATATAGTGAGGTTTGCAAAAAGAAAAACTTTTGGTGACATTAGCTAACTTCCCCGGAGTCGGGCGTGCTTTTTCTGGATTCGGTTGATGAGCGCGCACATATCGATACTCCGATATTCTAAATTGGTCTCGTCTTCAAGATCGCGACAGATGGTGACAATTCAAAATAAAAGATGACGATGACTTGGTCTTCAATGTAGCACGCGAAATTCTATGATCACGATAGATGGTGACAATTCAAAATCAATGACGATGATGTCTGTCTTCAAAGTAGCACGCGAAATTCTACATTTGTGTTTTGCGTGTAGAAAACTAGAATTATTTGCAGACAAAATAGTGTTCATGAGACCCTTTAATTTGCTTCTCCATATTTTCTTCCAGTGGAATTCAAAACCCACGGATGTGCCCCCCCCCCCCCCATGTCATGGAGATTGAACAGTTCTATTCTTTTACGAGATTGTATTTATTTTGAGTTGTATTTTATATAATATACATAGATGACAACCTCTTTCTTGACTCTCTTGATTTTGTCTTGGGCAGTGCCTCTTTCCATCTACGCCTTCACGCTTCCGCTACCCTTCATTGGTGTGCCGTCACAGCTGCCGGCGGGATTCATGCTCGGCGCGGCGGTGCTCGTCGCCGGACTTCTCATCTACTCATGGACTCCGCTTGAGAAACCGACGTCCTCGGTGCTCTCGTAGCCCGCGTATTCCCGGGAATAAAGGAGAAGCGCATATTCCGATCGAACTCCCATTCATATCATTCTTTGCTCCCTCATTGTGTATATGGGATGCATGGCATTGTCATTTAATGGCCATGGATTAATAGGGCTGAGCCGAAGTTCGCCCGAAAGTGTTCAATAAATGGGAAGGAGGGGTAGGTAATAAAATTGCGAGGGCTCATAATTGACTTGGCTAGTAGTTTTGATAGCTCAATGAATCGATTTTATTTCGGTATGCAAAATAGTTTGAGATGCGTGAAGATTTTGGCCGGTTGTGGTGGTAGAAAAGGCCGTGGTGGGACCGTGGGAAAGCTAAAGAGAAGTATGAAAAAAATATGAAAAAGCTCTTTTTAGCTTTTCTGAAAGCAGGATGACTCATTGCTTTACAAAAAATCTGAAAACCAAACTCCTTCAAAATAGTGGTGGCAGCCCGCGAAGACCATCCCAAATAGAGCCTTTATTCTTGTGAAGAGATGCCGGTGGTGCCGTCTTTGCCGGAGGGGAAACAAAGGAAGAGTAGAAGCATGATGACTATCGGAGCGAGGAGGAGGATTGGTGGTGGCGGAGGCAGGGGCGGAAGCACGAGGGGGAGCGAAATGAGTGCCAGTGCGAGGGCCACCAGCAACAATACCATCCATATTTGGCTTTTTGGAGTCATCGACCTCTTATATTTTCGCTCGGGCGTGCGCTTGCCCTCGCTCTCCAGGCCACCTCCTTGTTCATCCAACCTCTTCTCAATGCCAATATATATTGAGCAGATGGAGTGGGCTCATATGAATTGCATGACATCACATGGCACGTGCAGTGCACACGTTGTAATGAATGCTGTCGTGCATGTATTTGGTTATTGATGGCCTCATGGCCGGATGCAGGGTTTAGGATGGGACTTATCCGGGTGTTATGATTTTGACCTACGGGATTGCGAACACTGATTAATTACGAACCATTATCTGTTTGACGCGACGTTTTTTTGTTCCGATAAATTTGAAGAAATCTCCGTCATGAAAAATGTGTTTTGACATGGCTTTGTTTTCTCATGAATAAGCTTATTTTGACCGGTCAAGTGGTTATGATCGTATGAACCGGACTTTAATTTAAGATCTGGTTCATGTGATCGTAACCACTTGACCGGTGAAAATAAGTTTCCCCAAACGGAACCTAAGTTCCTTAGATGAGAATGGTGCTCACTAACTACAGTAGATGAATGTATCTCTTTGCAGGTGCAGTGAATTTGGGAGTCTATTCTGCGGCAGAAGCCAACTTGGCAAGTTGGTGTCTAATTGTGTCAGGGAAGCATAATTTGTGTAAATATGAACTTTGTAGTTTGTAGTACTAGGAATTTATTATATCAGGCCCAATAGCATTGTGACAAGTGTCGCTCCAAAGATAATAACGAATCTGTTTGGAGCAGCGTTTTCGCTCAGGTGAGATTGGGGCACTGCATGGTAAAGTGCAGACAATCCGATTGTTGCGAGTCCATCTCAACTCGCGCGGAGATGCGTGCACATCTTAACTCGCTTTGAGATGTGTGTGTTAAGATGTGTGTGTTGAGATGTGTGTGTTGAAATGTGCATGCATCTTCACGTGCTCGTATTCATT
>CM077153.1:14425666-14619392 GCA_039583875.1 Platanthera guangdongensis | reverse complement strand
TATTCTATGACGGTTGCATTTTTGTCCAAATTCACTTGTATGTGCTTGACATGACAACAGTTGTGAGTTTCTTAGATGTGATTTGGTGTTCATGAACATCGGTTCATAACCACCGCGTTCACAACCACCACCGCCGTGCCAAACAGACGCTAATTTCGGTCGTAGGAGGCCTCTTTCAGGAAAGTTGTTTGATCTTCATCTCCAACTGTTCTATCTTCAATCTCCACAGCTCTTTCAAACAGACTTTTTAGAAGCTGCGCGACTATGCTGGTCCTTGTAAAATCTGTATGATATAAATCAGAAATGTTTTGTTCTGAATGGAAACCCCTCCCTCACTACATGACATCACAATTTTAATGTAAAAAACAATGATTTTTCTTTGTAGTTTCAAGAGGGGCTGCAACCAATCTGTAATTTCGCAAACTTAGGCTCCGTTTGGGGGTACTTATTTTCACCAGTCAAGCGGTTGAGACCGCATGAACCGGGACTTAATTAAGGTCCAGTTCATGTGGTCGCAACCGCTTGATCGACCGGTATCCCCAGTGCACAAAGCTGTTAAACCACAAGTATGCAATGCACTAGTAGAACACACAAGAACACTTCACAGTTGATGCATTCAAAACATTCCATACACCAGTTTTTTTCATTACCTCTTCTTGGCAACATATTACATAAGGTTTAGAAATATTATCCCTCCTGGCGGCATTAACTCCTGGAGGTTATTCTTTAACATTCCCCTTTGTAATATTTAGGGCTTTTACCTTGAGTCGCGACCGTAGCACTTCGAAACGCCTTGCGTAAGGGTTTTGTCATTAGATCTGCCAATTGATCTTCAGATCCGCAATACTTTAAGGAGATTGCATTTGATTCGGCTAGTTGTCTGATGAAATGGTTGTTTGAGATCAATGTGTATAGTCCTTTGGTGTTGCACTGGATGCTAAAGATCCAAATATTTTTAAGTGAACTACAAAAGGTTTCCGTTTATACCATGGTTCAAAGTAGATAACACAATTTTCTGTCTCTGCCCAAAATTCCTTTGGTAATTGTTTTGCAGACATCATTGTTCGTGTCATCTCTACTATAGTTCTATTTTTGCCTACAACTTCATTCTGTTGAAGGGTCATTGGAGTTGTCAGCTATCTATAGATTTCTTCAGCTTGGAAGAATGAGATAAACTCCTTGCTTAAAAATTCTCCACCTCTATCACTTCTTATTGTTTTTCATAAGAAAATTATCTTGTTTCTCCACAAGCAATTTGAACTATTTAAAGTAGCTGAACACTTCTGCTTTTTTGCTTTAGGAAAGAAAATCATTGCATCAATATGTTGAGATATAGATGGTAGACCTCTAACAAGAGACGGCTTGGAAAGCTTGTGTAGATCTCACATGTTTAAATGACCATATTTTGTGCCACACTTTAGAGGCCTGTATTTCTTCTTTGTATACATAGGACACATGGTGTCTCATTAAGCAAGGAAAATTTTTTTGTCATGCCAACAATCATCATTGGTGGTTGTGTTGTAACATCAATGATTTGACATCGAATATTCACGAAAATTACTTTATACTCATTCTGAATTAACTGGCCAATGCTTAAAAGGTTCTGTCGTAATTGAGGCGCATATAAAACATTTTTAATTGTTTTGGAAATACCTTGAGAATTGAAGACAGTCACATCACCTTGACCTTCAATTGTCATTGTCAATCATCACATCTACCTTAGAGCTAGTGAATAAGTATTGAAATATGGCTTGATTGTTACTCATGGTTTAAGTAACCGCTATCAAGTAACCACATATCACTAGAATGGCTCTCTTCCACAAAACATTTGTTTAGGAGGGGTAAAATCTATAAGTGTAGTTTCAGATGTTTTCCCTCCTTTATTTTTATGTTAGCAATCTTTATCAAGATAATTTGCACACTTACAAGTTTTATATCTATAAAAGCATATTTTCATATCATGGTTTATCCTTTTTACAAAGCGCACAATACTGCTTTTTAAATTCTTTTTCTTGTATTCTATCTCTATATTCTTTGACTTCTCTTCCTTCTCTTCCTCTTATCTCCATTTCTTTCTCTAAATGATCCTCTAAATTCCTTTTGAGAAGACAGAGCTTTATCAATTTTATTTGATGAATGATTGTCCCTTTTTGTTATCCATTTGGACCAAAGTTGCAGATGTTGGATGTTGGATTCATGTCAGTTTGAGTTTGAAATGTTGTATATCGGATTGCGGGGGATATATCGGGAATATTTTACAATATTGGATTTTAATAACAACACTCAAGCCTTTATCCCACTATAGTGTGGTCGCTATATGGATCCTTTGTCGCCATTGTGCCTTATCTTTTGTCATAATCTCACTAATGGCTAAGTGCATCATGTCTTTCCTTATAGTTTCATTCCAATTCTTTATTGGTCTATCCCTCCCTTGTTTAGCATGTCTAGTGACTAGACTCTCACAACGCCTAACAGGTGTCTCTAATGGTGTCCTTTGTACATGTCCAAACCATCTTAGACGAGCTTCTTTCATCTCCTCTACAATTAGTGCTACTCATGTCTTATCATTGATACATTCATTCCTAATTTTATCCAATCTCGCGTGTCCACACATCCACCTAAGCATTATCATCTCTACAACTCCCATTTTTTGCTTATGTACACAATTCACTGCCCAACACTTAGAACCATAGAGCATCGCGAGTCTAATTGCAGTACAATAAAACTTGCCCTTAAGTTTTAATGGTACTTTACGATCACATAAGATCCCTGACGCGCCTCACCACTTCAACCAACCCGCTTGGATTCTATGTGTCACATCCATACCTCTGTCTTTTTAAACTATCGATTCAAGATATTTAAAACACTCAATACAAGAAATTTCTTGATCACCCAATTTAATAACGAAGTCATCCATCCTTCTTGTACCGCTAAATTTAAGCTCCATATGTTCCTTCTTTGCCTTGCTCAACCTAAAACCATTCTTTTCAAAAGTATCTCGCCAAGATTTAAGTTTTGCGTTTACACCCTTGCGCGTCACATCAACCAGAACGATAACATCTGCAAACAATGAACATCTCAAAAGATCCATATTCATAAGGGCGATTAAATTTTATGTTGACTGTCTACCTAACACAACTCTCATCATTTCTCATCAGGGCTTGAGACCGGCATAGACTAGTTTTTAATGTTAGATGTTAATATTTAAATAAATTTATTCATATATACAAACATTTTTGTAAATATGTTCAGTTGCATACATTATATATTTTTATAAATTACACAATAAACATGCATACACACATAATATATGTTTATAAATTATACAATAAACATATATACATATAATGTGTGTTTATAAATTACACAAAAAATGTTGACGACAGTAAACATCACAGAAAATATATCAGTGCAGAACGAGTCACAAAAAACCAAAATATCTTATATGAGATAGTGATTGACAAAAAAAATAGATCTTGACTCAGAAGAATGCACAAAATGTAGCACAAAACAAATTATTACCACTCAGATGCTTAAAAAATAAATATATATATATTTTTAGTAATCGTCATATATCGTTCGCGAGATATCGTCTGATATATCAGGTATTACCGATATATCAGGGTCTGAAGACCTATATATCAAGAATATTTTCAAAAATGACATTTTTGCTTAAAATATCAATATATGACATTTTCTGCCAAAACATTTATAATCGGTCAGCCGACATCTACAACACTGATTTGGATTGTAGAGCATGCTCTTGAGATGGACTTTCAGTGCTATTGAACCTTTCTTCATGCGCCTGAAGTGATCCTCTTAGCTCAATTAAAGAGTTTGACCTCAAGTACTTTGATTTTTCTATAGCTGCAACTACATAATTATATTTTTGGAGTAAATGACACAAGACCTTGGTTAATATCTTTTGTTCTTCTATTACATCTTCTAATATCCTGATATCATTGACCATGATATTAATGCGAGAGAAATAAGAAGACATACTTTCACCCGAGTGCATATGCATATTATCAAACTCTGTCCATGCGGCTTGTAATTTCAGGATGATTATTTTTTCATTGCCTTTATACTCTATTTGTAGAGCTCGCCAGGCTTGTTGTACTGTTTCAGCTGCTATGATGCGACGAAAGATAACTTTGCTAACACCTTGTTGTATATTTAGGAGTGTTTTAGCATATCCTTTTTCAAATTATCAGTATACTCTTTGACAGCTATTGCATCCCAAGTGGTTAGTGGATGTTTCTTGAAATCCCTCTGTGACAAGGGTCCACAAACCATGAGATTGAAACAGTGTTTTCATTTGGACTTATCAAGGTCCATAATCTTCTCCATCAAAGATTGGTACACCGGTTTGAGCATACAAAGTGTGATGAAGAGAAAGAAGTAGAAGCCATATTATGAGTAACTACCTTTACTGAAGGTCTATGTAGATGTTCTTCTTCAGCTCTTTGGAGCCTTGCTTTGATAGCCACAAAATCGCTCTAATACCAATGTTAAACCACAAGTATGCAGTGTACTAGTAGAACACACAAGAACACTTCACAATAGATGCTTTCAAAACATTACATACACCAGCTTTTCATTACCCCTTTTTGGCAACATTATTACATATATATATAGATGGAATAACTTGCAGCTGAAAATATTTTATATAACCGCTTAAGCCTTACCATCATTACAACTTTGGGCCTTTCAACAGTGAAGTCCACTTGATACAAGATAAGACAAACAAAAAACTACACAGGGCTTTGGCGACCTTTGACTAAGGTTTAGAAATATTATCCCTGCTGGAGGCATTAACTCCTGGAGGTTACTCTTTAACAAAAGCATTCCCGGGCAGCGAGGGTTCAGAGAAGGGTCCTACCACAAAGGTGAAATGTGGGCAAACCTTACCATGCATTTTTGCAAGAGGCTGCTAAACTAAAATTTAGGGCAATAATCAACCATCTTGAAGGCTTTGAAGTATCTATGCAAAGCTTCCCTTTTTAAAGGCATAGAGACATTCCAAACTGCCAAGTGTATCTTCTCCTAGTGATAAACCTCATGACTTAAATTTACCAAAATGCAATTAACAGTTCAAACAATAGACTGATAAACAACTGGTTTTAGGCATGAGCAAGGGGTAAATGCCCTAGAGGAGGAATGCCAACATCATTACTCTATGAATTTGAAACTCATCATATCATGTTTCCAAAGAACTCGCACCCGCAAAAAAGGCGAACTGAGAAAAAAAAACAATCTTTCCTCCATCAGAAAGCTTGAAACAGAAAAATATTATCAACAAAATCAAAAAAATTCAAGCACTTACATTCAAATGTAATCATAATCACCTAAATTGCATAAAACGTGAATACAAACATGTATATATACTATCAATTACACAAATCTTCTTTGAGATTTAGCATAATTACATATTGCATCTCTCTATTGATTTGAAATTACAAAAATTTTCACCACAAGTTTATATTTCATGACATGCATGCACAAAAATACCTCTAACTAGGGTTGATAGCAAGCCAAATAGTTTGTGAATAATTTGAAAATTGATTCATGAAAATTCGATTAAGATTCAGATTTCTTGAATTCGAATCCGAATGATATTATCTCAATTGTCAAGATTTGAGAATAGTTGACGAATAATAGGAATATTTATATTATATATAAAGATGATCATAGCCATCCGATCAAAGTCTATTTGTTCCATCATTTGAAGCAAATTCAAATTCGAATCCAAACACGAATTCAGGATTTCGGGACGAATCCGAATCCAAATTCAAATATTTGAACGAATCCGAATCTTTGCATTCTATGACAAATTTCGGTTCAATTGAAGAGCTATTTGATTCGTGAACACCTCTACCTCTAACCCAACGAGGGATATTTTTGGGCATGCATGTTATGAAATGTCAACGTAACAAACTTACATGGGAGGTTTTTGTGACAACATAACTGTACTCGATCTGTTGATCATGGGATTGAGCTACATGGAAAACATGAAAAGAAATCACATTATTAAACCATTCATGCATTCTTAAAGGTCTCACAAGAGCACTCTTTTTCTAACAACATATACCACGCTGATTCGAAAATTCCCAATCAAGAAGAACCAGCAATGTCAATAAAAAAAACATCATAACTCGTATCAACTTTCCAAATAGATAATGCTATTTCGGGATCTCTCTAATGTAGCACCGAAGTTCTATAACATACAAGTACTCATAGTAAGAAGTGTAATTATATGCCTCAAATTATAACACCGAACTTTTTCGGGAATAGTTATTAAGGATATTTTAGGTATTTTGTAAATATACGGAGTGTTATATAAACTCCTTATCGTTCTAGGTTTTGAATCATTCTAAAATTCGGAAATCCGGCCACTTTTTGTAACTGCCTCTATTCATGATCTAGTGAAAAAGGGACTACTTATGCTTGTGGATGTAGCCCATCTTGGGATGAACCAAGTAAGTCGGTGTCTTTTGTATTATGATTTTCTATTCTCGTTGATTTCTACTTGTGTTTCCACAACAGAAAGAGTCAGTAAGTACAATCGAGCGGATACATGTACTCTCCGACACACAAAATATGTCAGGGGTTAAACGAAAGCGTCAACCGCAATATATAAACTGTAGTCCTATGATATGCCCCCACACACACAGATTACAAAAAGTTATTCATGTTCATCTAACATTCCACCAACCTAAAAACAAGCAAGACATGAACCTAGAGGCCATTGCAACCATACCCTAAAAATTTACATAGCAAATTCACTAACTAGAGCAACTAAATGTTACATTTTTTCCCAATCTACATGTAGGCTCGATGAAGCACACAAGACACATCCTAAAAATGCTGAAACTTTCATCTTCCTATAC
This sequence comes from Platanthera guangdongensis, assembly GCA_039583875.1. Taxonomy (NCBI): domain Eukaryota; kingdom Viridiplantae; phylum Streptophyta; class Magnoliopsida; order Asparagales; family Orchidaceae; genus Platanthera; species Platanthera guangdongensis. Next base: position 14,612,502 of record CM077153.1, on the reverse strand, counting down.
ACAATGAAGGCCTAAAAAGTGTTTTCCAAATACAGTTTGCTAGCAAATTGAGATCACAGTTTCCAAGAGAAATCTGTCACAAACCTCTCCTCTCCAAATTCTGCTTGTGCAGATTAACTTTAGCAGTCCAATTGCTGAGAATCTCTTCCAATGAAGGTCCAGATTGAATTCTGAGCAGCTGCATTCTGTAGGGTATGAGCACATACCTCAAACCTGCAAACCAAGAATCAACAATCAGAATCTCCGGGAGGAATCTCCGAGAAGGGGGCGCGGAGATCGAGCTCTCACCGGCGATGCACATGGAGCGGTATAGGATGGAGATGTGGGCGCCGCCCTTGGTGGCCATTTCGGGCCTCTCGAGGCACCGGAGGAAATCCAAATCCGCCTTGAGGAGCTTCCCCTGGTCGTGATCGTCGTACCCGATATCGTGGCAGTAGCAGCAGAAGTCGAGCCAGTCGATCGGCCGGCGATCCCAAAGCAGGGAGCCGCCGGCCTTGCCGCTGGACCAGTTGGGGCCGCAGTAGTGGCCGTAGCGCGGGAAGAGTTGAGAGAGGAAGCCGCGGACGCCGCCGTGCCAGGGAACCTTGGCGACGTACGGGCGGAAGAGGGGGACGGCGCAGCCGGACTCCAGCGGCCGCTTCGGGACGGGAATCGGCGGAGGCGCGGAGATGGAAGGGAGGACAGATTGCAGAGTATTGAGAAGGATGGTTCTAAACTCGAAGATTGAGTTCGATTTTGATTCCGGCGGAGATGGTTGGAGAAGGGAAGGTTCGGATGTAGGGTTACGGCCGGTGAGCAGACGGGGAAGGGAGTGAAGGCGGTTGAAGAAACGGAAATCGACGACGGGATAAGCCCAGATTGATTTATCTGCGACCATTTCAGCCGCGAAGACGACGGAGGCGGAATCGTGGTGGCGGAGAGATGAGAGTTGAATCCCCGGCGACGAACGGCTCGCCGACACGGCACTGAACCTCCTTCTTGCCTTTGGAGAAAATACAGGCCACCAATATTTAAATAAATAAGAAAATAATATAGATATATATACAAATATATTGTCACAGTCCTGCACAAAAAATTATGATGTTATATATAAATCGTTTTTGGCTATATACAAACCTTTAATATATACAAATCAGTGCAAATATAAATTTGTTATACACAAACCTAATGGTTATATACAAACCAGCAAAAATAAAAAAAAATAAAAACCACTTAATAACACCGGCTCGTGAGGTATTAATTTTTTTTCTTACAAAAATCAATAGCTCCTATAAATACTTTAAATCTTGCTAGAATTGTGAACAGTGCTAGAGTACGAAGAAACATTCCGGCTACAGGTAAACACTAGATTGTTAAATTTGGAGAATCTTCTTTACACGTCGGCGAGGCGATGTCGAGGGGCGGCGAAGGTTGTCGCGAGGAACCAAGTAGGAGTGATCGGGAGGTGTATGCGGATGGGTATCGGGAGTGGGCGAACCGAATATGAGAGATCACCAACCTGGGGTTGCTTCCGTCGCCAAGGCTCCATTGCGTGACAGAGACTTTAACATGATCGTTACAAGATATATCAGGAGGTGTATGCGGCGGGGTATCGGGAGCGGGCAAACATCTCGTGAGACTTAGGCTAGAAATGAGAAAATTAATTTTTTGAGTATTTAAGTTGGTTTGTACATAGTATTTTTAAAGGACCCAAAAAACTCTAAAAATTGGTTTGTATATATCCAAAAGCGGTTTATATATAACATCACCAAAAAAAACTGATGTTCCGGTCCAAGACCAAGACCGGTCTTGGGGCCGAGGGATCTCGGATCGGTCCCGCTCAAATCAGTCCCAGTCCGGGACATATTTTTTATCTTCTTGGGGAGGACTGGTTGGGACAGGCGGACCGGTCCTAACCGGTCCTGGACCGATTTTTTTTATTGGTACTCTGTTATTCTGAATCGTTTGCAGTGCTCTTTTTTATTAGATTTTGTATGAATGTTGTCTAGAATCAAGTTTTGACTCTAATCTCATCTAGGTTGATGAAAAATGAGAGAATTATAGTCCAAAACCTATGAATACGAGTGCATAACCGGTCTAATTAACGGACTTTTACCGGTCCCGGTCCGAGACCGGTCTTTTACCGGTCCCGGCCCTGGACCGGTCTTTTACCGGTCGGAAAGGGAGGGACCTCTATGGACCCCTAGGACCGGTTCGGGACCCGGGACCGGTCCCTAGCTTGTCCTAACCGGTCCGGTCCCAACCAGACCGGTCAGGACAATAAAAACTTAAAATTATTGGGCTATCTTATAAACTTATAATCACATACATTATGGCTAACAGCACGCCTAGAAAAACTTAAAATAAATAAATAATCATAAATCCTTAATATTCACTTCAGATCCTCAAGAGAGGATTTCAATAACCTTCTTGTCTGATTTCGCATAAAGAGAAGTGCAACATGTTGAAGCCAAAAATGACCTCAACGGGAGTTCAAAAATAGGGGTGCAGCCAACACCTATTTCTCTCAAGCCTCAACCCTCGACTAGCTGCAAAGAACCTAAGACTGACCCAAAGCCTCAGCAGGGAGGTCCCACCTCACACCCGGAAGATCTCTGAGAGCTTCCCCTCCAAAGCCAAAAGCTGGGCTAGGAGCTTCTCAGAAAGCACTAGAAGTTGGAAGATAATGAATGCTTGCTTTCTAAGGAGCCCTTATGAGTCTATTTATAGCATCTTGCTGACCTGAGATTACTGAAAAGCCCCTAGTTGATCTGTCAATAGTCGAATTACGCTGTTTTCCTGTGGGTACAGGGGTAATTTCGCCTAAGGGTAATTAGGACATTTTCCCCAAGGCCCTGGGCCCCACTCGGCGAGAGCTCTGAGCCGAGAGCCTTCTGTCCAGAGCCCGGCGCAAACGTTCTCGCCTGCTTACAGGCGAGAGCCCCTTTGAGATTGGAGCTTGGCGCAAGCGCAAGCGTTCCCGTGTTGGATGCGCTCGACGATCTTGGCCCGTTGATCTCCGTTCGACGATTCGGTTGCGCTCGCCGATCTGGGTTCGACGATTCGGCACGAGCGTTCCCGCCAACTTGGGCGAGATCTTCTTTAGGGCGGGAACTCCTTTGGCTAGCCTAATTGTGACCATTGCGCCTCCTGGTCTGACTCAGCGAATATGGGGTTGTACACAATCCCCGCTCTTTTTGAGCAAGCTCTGCGCTCGAAAAGACACGTCCAACCCAAAAATATTCGCTGAGCACGTGTCAACATCAGGGAATCTTTTGGTGGGCCGTACCGTGGCTATAAATATATGTGCTGATAGACGGTCATAATTCTCCCCTTGAATCATCATTCTTCGCCTGAGTTCTCGCCTCCTCTCGCGATGCCTTCCAAGCGCGCCGACAAAACGCTTCCGCAGGATCTGCAAGACCGCATCAATGCGGCACAGACGCGAGCCAAGGCTAATAGTGCCTTGGTTGCCCCATGGCTGGCGAGACAGGCGTCGGCCGCTCAGCCTTCTCTGCCCAAGAAGAAAAAGAAGAGAGCGAAGGTGGTTCAGCGGGACCTGCCCCGCGAGAACAGGAGCCCGCCTACCCCGACCCCAAGCCGCGCGGACGATCCCTCTCCGCGGAAGGTATGTTTGATTCGCCAATTATTGAAAACACCAGTCGCTCTGTTGCTGACGCGATATTTCTCGCAGGAAACGGTTCCCGACGTCGTCAAGTACCCGCGGGAACCCTTGGATCCATTGTAACACCTCCCTTGTAGTGGACGTATAATATGGGTCCGGCCGGGGCCCCACAGCATACGAACGCCACAGCTTTAGTATTATAAGTTGATATAACTACCCAAACTCAAAACACTTGCACAACACAGCAGAAACAAACAGGACTAGAGGTTATCCACCACTAAAGAGTAAAACAAATGTCCTTAAGGCCTAACATCAAGTGTCCAAAAGAGACATAAAATATCAATCATGAATGTGCTCAGCACTCCTACTCTACCTCGGCATGCAAGCCGGACAAAAGAGTCTCAAACAAACATCATCATCAATGTAGTGCTACAAAAGAGGGAAAAACACTTCATGGGCTTAGGCCTTTTTGGCCGGCGTGCTAGCTCCTGCATGCGATCCTTGCCCTGTAAAAATTATTAGTAACGTGGGTCAGCAAAGGCTGACCTCAAACTGTGTAACAACACATCTCCTCCCGGCCGCCCCTAACGGACCCCGGGGAACCCTCCAACCTGCAAGTCAGCACTTCATATGCAATAAAGATAGCTATAAACAGAAGAACACTAAAACAGGCTTGGATGTCTCAATCATCAAACATGTTCTCTATTGGTTGAGCATATAAAGAAAAGGGCCTACTATGCAACATGAATGCAACACCCGGGCTTCACCCAGGGTACCCTACTGCGTATGCATCTAGCACAACATCATATCAATTGGGTACTCACATTTCCCCATTGGCATAAAGCCGCAAACACTAAGGGAGACACCTCTCCCTCAAACGGCGCACAGGCCGCCACAAGGAATTCTTGCCAAGGCCCCACCCGCTCGTGGGCTTAGCCCCGGGCTTGCCTGCAAGCTCTGACGTCTCATGCCAGGATTCCAACAAACACAGACCGACCGATTCTAAGAAGCCTTGCTGGACCCCACCCGCTCGTGGCCTCTTTGTCCGGGCTTGCCCCAAGCTTGGCATTCTCGTCAGTCTCACAGAAGGGGACTAGTCTCGCCGGGACACTCTCCACACATGACGCACATGTCACGGGATAGCCAGCCGACCACGGAGACATAGCCACGCCTTGGCACAACACAAACCAAGACTAAATACATCGTAATCCCTCTTTGTACTGCAGCATTCCCGCGCACCAAGGAAACCATCTCCAACTCGTGCGGAGCTAACCTTGTCCACCAAGGAAACCATCTCCAACTCATACGGAGCTAACCTTGTCCCTCAAGGAAACCATCTACCGCCACGAGGAGCTAACCTTGTCCGGGTTCGACTACACGTACCTTTTCAAGCAAACAAGACAATCATCACCACAACATAAACGACATCTTGCCGCAACGGAAATCTCTACGAATCCCTAAGTTCGTATGCAACATCACCGAGTCGGACTAACGGTCGCGACACGGCTTCACCCACCATGCCTAATCCACTAGCGAAGCGGATCTCTAATGCAAAAATATGCCGGGACGGACTCAATCAACCCGGAGGTTCCTCTTGAACCTTGGCAAACCAAAACCCCTCTCATTTGAGAGTTTGGTGCCCAAAAATTAGAGAGAAAGAAAATAAATGTTGCTAGTACATGCCTCCTAAGGACCGAGAGGAGAGATGTCGTTACCTTCCGACTCCTCTTCCTTGCCATGGCAAAATAGCCGGATGGAAATCTTCGCAACGATCTAAGCTTCACGGATCCGGACTCGGTTCGCGATTTGGAGCTCCGAAACCCTTCCTACAGCCCAAGACCTTCTTCTTCTTCCTCCTTGCTCTAGCTTTTCTCAAGAACTTAGAAAGAGAAGACTTGGAAAACAATGAGGGTTTCCAACCCTAAATTCGGACTTAACTTCCCAAGAGATGGCCTGAACCGTTAGATCCCAAAACCAGAAAAAGAATGGCCGCGATTCGCCTGGAAAACAGAAGATCTGGGCCGAACACGGCCTGGCACACGCCCGTGTCCAGGGCCGTGTGCCTCATTCGCCGTCTCAAATCGATGCGCCTGGAATCGCACATGGGCATCCGACACGCCCGTGTTCAACCCGACACGCCCGTGTCCCCAGTGACACGGCTGTGTGGCCGGCCGTGTGCCTCCAACAACACGGCCCCGAAACCAACCCGAGAGCTGACACGGCCTGGGACACGCCCGTGTCCCAAGCCGTGTGCCAAGTCTCGACACCCGTCGACAGGCTTTGTGTCGACACCACGGAAAAACGTCGAGCGAAGATCGTCGACCAAGCGGGACACGCCTGTAACACGCCCGTGTCACAGGCCGTGTGCCCCAGTCTCGACACCTTGTCGAGCAAAAGTGTCGACACTTGGGACGAGTGTCGACACGGCCTCGACACGCCCTGCGACACGCCCGTGCCGCAGGCCGTGTGCCACACTCTCGACACTTTGTCGAGCAAAAGTGTCGACACTTGGGCCGAGTGTCGACACGGCCTTGACACGCCCTGCGACACGCCCGTGTCGCAGGCCGTGTGCCACACTCTCGACACTTTGTCGAGCAAAAGTGTCGACACTTGGGCCGAGTGTCGACACGGCCTCGACACGCCCTGCGACACGCCCGTGTCGCAGTCCGTGTGCCACACTCTCGACACTTTGTCGAGCAAAAGTGTCGACACTTGGGCCGAGTGTCGACACGGCCTCGACACGCCCTGCGACACGCCCGTGTCGCAGGCCGTGTGCCTTCTGCCAGTAACCCAAAAAATTTTCCAGAACTGCAGACTGAACCTCTTGCAAAACTGGGGTGTTACAACTCTCCCCTACTTAACAGAATTTCGTCCCGAAATTTCAAAACAAAAGGGCACAAAACTCAAATTGTACCTGACATGAAGAGTTCTGGATAATCTTCTAACATGGTCTGTTCTCGTTCCCAAGAGAACTCCTCACGACCACAGTTGTCCCATCGAACTTTTACGAGTTTGACTTCTTTATTCCGCAACTGCCGAGTCTCCGAATCCTCTATAGCAATTGGAAGGACTCGCGTCCTCAAGTCTTCCTCAATCGGCACCGATGCCGGCTCAATCACTACGCTAGCCTCCACCACGGCTTTCCTCAAAACGGAGACGTGGAAGACGTCATGTAATCCACTCAAATCTGCGGACAGCGTCAACCGTTAAGCTGCTTCTCCTACCCGCTCAACAATTTCAAAAGGCCCCAAAAACCTTGGACTCAACTTCTTGAGTCGGCGAATCCGTGAGACGCCTTTGAACGGCTTGACCTTCAGATAAACCCAATCACCAACTGCAAATTCCACCTTCCGGTGACGAGCATTAAAATATTTTGCATGCCTGTCTTGCGCCACCTTCATACGCTCTTGGATGGTCCGTACCAACTCACAAGCGTCAACCACCGCATCCTTTCCCAACAGTTTGGTGTCTCCCGCCTCTGCCCAAGACATTGGCGTTCGACACCGCCTCACATACAAAGCTTCGTATGGCGCCATTCTTATGCTTGCTTGAAAACTATTGTTGTATGCAAATTCTACCATGAAGAGGTGATCCTCCCACCTCTTGCCAAAATCAAGAACGCACATTCTCAACATATCTTCCATAGTACGGTTCGTTCTCTCTGTTTGCCCATCAGTTTGAGGATGAAACGCCGTACTGAACTTTAGCTTCGTGCCCAAGCTCTTCTGAACCAATCTCCAGTCCTTAGACGTAAACCGTCCATCTCGATCACTGACTATGCTCTTAGGAACTCCGTGCAGTCGCACAATGTTGCGAACATACAACTCCACCAGCTTCTCCACGCTGTCCTCTTTCCGATTTGGGATGAAGTGAGCCACCTTGGTTAGGCGATCCACGATCACCCAAATAGCATCATTACCATGTTGCGATCTAGGCAAACCATGCACAAAGTCCATGGAGATGTCCTCAAATTTCCACTCAGGAATTGGAAGGGGCTTCAGGAACCCGCCCGGTTTCTGACATTCGGCCTTCACCAAGGCACATGTTCGGCAACGACTCACATACAAAGCTACATCTCGCTTCAACCCCGGCCACCAAAAGGATTTCTTCATATCCAAGTACATCTTTGTACTGCCCGGGTGAATGGAGTACTTTGAGAAATGAGCCTCAAACATCAACTCCTCACGGAGATTGCCAAACTGCGGTACACAAACCCTTCCATCCTTTCTCAAGATTCCCCCAATCATCTCCCAGGCGCTGCTCTCGCCCTTTTGAGCCTCCAACACAAAAGGTTGAAACTCCACATCCAATCGAGTCGCTTCCCGAATACGATCGGACAAGTCGTTTTGAACTTCAATCCAGTTCAACCGAGCCACGCTAGACTCGCCTCTCGCAACACATTCCAATCCAAGGGACTCCCATTCCGTACCAACCGCTCATCATGAGCTTCGATCCAATTCCCTTCCCCGAGTACTTTCTACTCAACGCGTCCGCCACCACATTGGCTTTACCCGGCGTATACTGAATTGCCACTTCGTAGTCTCCAAGAAACTCAACCCATCTGCGTTGCCGCATGTTCAAGTCCTTCTGATCCAAGAGATACTTCAGGCTTTTATGGTCCGTGAAGATCTCCACCCTTGCGCCATACACATAGTGTCGCCATATTTTCAACGCGAAGATTACCGCCGCCAACTCCAAGTCATGGACGGGGTAATTCCTCTCATGAGGTTTCAGCTGTCTAGACCCAAAAGCTATCACCTTGCCATGTTGCACCAACTCGCAACCCAAACCGCATCCCGATGCGTCACTGAAAATCTGAAATCCATCGGTCCCTTGCGGTAAACTCAGGATTGGAGCCATCATAAGCCTCTCCTTCAGGGCCTCAAATGCTTGACTGCACTCTTGGGTCCACACAAACTTATGGTCTTTGCGAGTGAGTGAGGTGAGGGGTAGAGCTATCTTCGAGAAATTCTCCACGAATCTCCTATAATACCCGGCTAGTCCAAGAAAACTTCGGACTTCCGCGACGGTCCTCACCACCGGCCAATCTCTGATGGCCTCCACTTTCGCTGGATCCACTGCCACCCCATCACTACTAATCACGTGGCCCAAAAACGCCACTTTGGCTAACCAGAACTCGCACTTTGAGAACTTTGCAAACAGTTGGTTCTCCCTCAACACTTGCAGGACCACTCTCAAGTGGGTCTCATGCTCCACTTCCGACTTGGAGTACACTAAGATGTCATCAATGAAGACAACCACAAACGAATCCAAGTAATCCCGAAATACTCGATTCATCAGATCCATGAACACCGATGGTGCGTTCGTCAACCCGAACGGCATCACCGTAAACTCAAAGTGTCCATACCTTGTGCCAAAGGCAGTTTTGAGTATGTCCTCATCTCGAATTCGCAGCTGATAGTAGCCTGACTTCAAGTCCAACTTCGAATATACCACTGACCCCACCAATTGGTCGAACAAATCATCTATCCGAGGGATCGGATACTTATTCTTGACGGTCAATTTATTCAGCTCTCGGTAGTCTATGCACAGGCGCATGCTACCGTCTTTCTTCTTTACAAACAACACCGGTGCGCTCCATGGTGAGGAACTGGGCCTAATATACCCCTGCTCCAACAGTTCCTGTAACTGTACCTTAAGTTCCGCCAACTCCTTTGGTGTCATCCTAAAAGGAGGATGCGACACCGGTCTAGCCTCCGACACTAACTCGATCGAAAAGTCGATCTCCCGCCGAGGAGGCGCTCCAGGAAGTTCATCCGGGAACACATCCCTGAACTCTGCCACCACAGGCACTTCCTCAAAAGATAGCTGGGAGAGACGAACCTCCAACAACGCTACCAGCGCCACACCTCCCTGGTTAACCGCCCGTATCATTTGCATGGTCGTAATTAGGGAATGGGCTACTCCACAAAGGCCCACAAATTTGACTTCCGATTGCCCCTTACTCTTTAGGGTCACTACCTTGGACAAACAATCAATGCTGACGCGCTGCTCTGCAAGCCAGTCCATGCCCAAAATGACATCGAACTCCACTAACGGCAACACTGCCGCTTCCAAAACGAAGTCAACTCCGTCTAGCTCCCAACAGATGCGCCCTCTAGCCCCGGTGGTCATAGATGACCCATTGGGCATGCGCACTTTCAGTTCCGCGTCCGCCGAGAAAGACTCGACTCCTACCTTTCGGACGAAGCTCTCCGCAAGAAAGGAGTGCGATGCTCCCATATCGAACAATACCCTAGCGGGGTATCCAGAAACTAACACGAAGACTACAACAAGACAACACACGAAAAAGGGGGGTCTAAAAGTATGAAGCACAAATGCAAACTTAAATTTTCTTCATACCTGTCACCACGTCGGTTTGGCGGATCACTTCTTGCTGTCCAAGGTTGTAAGCCATTGGTTGCACCGGTTGGAACCGAGAAGCGCTCGACTCCGCCATCTTTCCTTTCTCTGCAGCACTGGGGCCCGAGCGCACAGACTGCTCCTGCTTTGACTCTTGCCCCGCTCCCCCTTGCTGACAAGCACAGGCTATGTGCCCAACCTTCCCGCAGTTGTAACACGTCGACGGTCCCCTAGAGTGAGAACCCCCAGGCGTCCACGTGCTCCTCTCACCCGACCTGGAAGTGTGAGGCTTCCTCCTCCACCTGCTCCCATCAGACTTTACATGAGATTGGGAGGGCTTCCCTTCCCCGTGCTTGGGAGTAAAACCCTTTCGACGCTGGGTTCACTCCAGATCATTCTCCAAACTCCTGGCGGCTTCAACTAGCTCATTAAATCCCGCCCTCTTCATGGAGATGAGGGGTTGTCTCAGATTTTCCCTCAACCCTTGGTAGAAGAGGTTATCCCTCTCTACATCATCCGCCATTATCGTTCCCACATAACGACCCAAATGGGTGAACTCTTGCACGTACCTATCCACTGTCTTGTCTCGCTGCATTAGATGCAGAAACTGCCTCTGCAGGGCCAACCGTGTTGAAACTGGGATATACCTCTTAAGAAAAGCGTCCCCAAACTCTTCCCCTGACGGGGTGCGTCTCGGGAACAGGCAGCCGCTATGACTCACCCACCACAATTTGGCGTCTCCTTCCAACATGAACGCCGCATACTCAGCTTTCTTTTCCTCTGGCATCTCTGCCGCCCTTAACAGTTCTTGAATACGAACCCACCAATCCTCCGCATCCGTTGGCGTTCCAACACCCTTGAAGGACGGGGGATGGAAACTCAGGAAATACTTCATGTGTCGGTCTCCATGTCCTACCACCACCCTTTCTGCCAAAGGCTCCACTCGCCTGGCTTCTCCGCCTGGCACGGCCGTCGCCGTGTCCGTTGTAGCAGGGGTTGCTACCTGGGCTGCAGCCGCCGCTTGGGCTGCCACCATCGCTTCTGCAAGCATACGACAGAAGTCGGCCGGGTTTACACCCGTGCCCAAAAGGCCTGGAGCAGTAGTACTGCTCGCCGAGAGATCATCCCTTGCTCTTGAAGTGCCCGCCTCGTTGCTTGCACTCTTCAGGAAAACAAGAAATAAGTGATTAGTCTCTAATCTCAAGACTAAAACATAAGGACACTCACGGTCCCGCATTACTCTTATGTGGATAACCTCTCTACGCACTAACCTTGAATCAAACCTCGCTTTGATACCAAATTGTAACACCTCCCTTGTAGTGGACGTATAATATGGGTCCGGCCGGGGCCCCACAGCATACGAACGCCACAGCTTTAGTATTATAAGTTGATATAACTACCCAAACTCAAAACACTTGCACAACACAGCGGAAACAAACAGGACTAGAGGTTATCCACCACTAAAGAGTAAAACAAATGGCCTTAAGGCCTAACATCAAGTGTCCAAAAGAGACATAAAACATCAATCATGAATATGCTCAGCACTCCTAGTCTACCTCGGCATGCAAGCCGAACAAAAGAGTCTCAAACAAACATCATCATCAATGTAGTGCTACAAAAGAGGGAAAAACACTTCATGGGCTTAGGCCTTTTTGGCCGGCGTGCTAGCTCCTGCATGCGATCCTTGCCCTGTAAAAATTATTAGTAACGTGGGTCAGCAAAGGCTGACCTCAAACTGTGTAACAACACATCTCCTCCCGGCCGCCCCTAACGGACCCCGGGGAACCCTCCAACCTACAAGTCAGCACTTCATATGCAATAAAGATAGCTATAAACAGAAGAACACTAAAATAGGCTTGGATGTCTCAATCATCAAACATGTTCTCTATTGGTTGAGCATATAAAGAAAAGGGCCTACTGTGCAACATGAATGCAACACCCGGGCTTCACCCAGGGTACCCTACTGCGTATGCATCTAGCACAACATCATATCAATTGGGTACTCACATTTCCCCATTGGCATAAAGCCGCAAACACTAAGGGAGACACCTCTCCCTCAAACGGCGCACAGGCCGCCACAAGGAATTCTTGCCAAGGCCCCACCCGCTCGTGGGCTTAGCCCCGGGCTTGCCTGCAAGCTCTGACGTCTCATGCCAGGATTCCAACAAACACAGACCGACCGATTCTAAGAAGCCTTGCTGGACCCCACCCGCTCGTGGCCTCTTTACCCGGGCTTGCCCCAAGCTTGGCATTCTCGTCAGTCTCACAGAAGGGGACTAGGCTCGCCGGGACACTCTCCACACATGACGCACATGTCACGGGATAGCCAGCTGACCACGGAGACATAGTCACGCCTTGGCACAACACAAACCAAGACTAAATACATCGTAATCCCTCTTTGTACTGCAGCGTTCCCGCGCACCAAGGAAACCATCTCCAACTCGTGCGGAGCTAACCTTGTCCACCAAGGAAACCATCTCCAACTCATATGGAGCTAACCTTGTCCCTCAAGGAAACCATCTACCGCCACGAGGAGCTAACCTTGTCCGGGTTCGACTACACGTACCTTTTCAAGCAAACGAGACAATCATCACCACAACACAAACGACATCTTGCCGCAACGGAAATCTCTACGAATCCCTAAGTTCGTATGCAACATCACCGAGTCGGACTAACGGTCGCGACCACGGCTTCACCCACCATGCCTAATCCACTAGCGAAGCAGATCTCTAATGCAAAAATATGCCGGGGACGGACTCAATCAACCCGGAGGTTCCTCTTGAACCTTGGCAAACCAAAACCCCTCTCATTTGAGAGTTTGGTGCCCAAAAATTAGAGAGAAAGAAAATAAATGATGCTAGTACATGCCTCCTAAGGACCGAGAGGAGAGATGTCGTTACCTTCCGACTCCTCTTCCTTGCCATGGCAAAATAGCCGGATGGAAATCTTCGCAACGATCTAAGCTTCACGGATCCGGACTCGGTTCGCGATTTGGAGCTCCGAAACCCTTCCTACAGCCCAAGACCTTCTTCTTCTTCCTCCTTGCTCTAGCTTTTCTCAAGAACTTAGAAAGAGAAGACTTGGAAAACAATGAGGGTTTCCAACCCTAAATTCGGACTTAACTTCCCAAGAGATGGCCTGAACCGTTAGATCCCAAAACCAGAAAAAGAATGGCCGCGATTCGCCTGGAAAACAGAAGATCTGGGCCGAACACGGCCTGGCACACGCCCGTGTCCAGGGCCGTGTGCCTCATTCGCCGTCTCAAATCGACGCGCCTGGAATCACACACGGGCATCCGACACGCCCGTGTTCAACCCGACACGCCCGTGTCCCCAGTGACACGGCCGTGTGGCCGGCCGTGTGCCTCCAACAACACGGCCCCGAAACCAACCTGAGAGCTGACACGGCCTGGGACACGCCCGTGTCCCAAGCCGTGTGCCAAGTCTCGACACCCGTCGACAGGCTTTGTGTCGACACCACGGAAAAACGTCGAGCGAAGATCGTCGACCAAGCGGGACACGCCCTGTAACACGCCCGTGTCACAGGCCGTGTGCCCCAGTCTCGACACCTTGTCGAGCAAAAGTGTCGACACTTGGGACGAGTGTCGACACGGCCTCGACACGCCCTGCGACACGCCCGTGTCGCAGGCCGTGTGCCACACTCTCGACACTTTGTCGAGCAAAAGTGTCGACACTTGGGCCGAGTGTCGACACGGCCTCGACACGCCCTGCGATACCCCGTGTCGCAGGCCGTGTGCCACACTCTCGACACTTTGTCGAGCAAAAGTGTCGACACTTGGGCCGAGTGTCGACACGACCTCGACACGCCCAGCGACACGCCCGTGTCGCAGGCCGTGTGCCACACTCTCGACACTTTGTCGAGCAAAAGTGTCGACACTTGGGCCGAGTGTCGACACGGCCTTGACACGCCCTGCGACACGCCCGTGTCGCAGGCCGTGTGCCTTCTGCCAGTAACCCAAAAATTTTTCCAGAACTGCAGACTGAACCTCTTGCAAAACTGGGGTGTTACATCCATCCTCTCGCCACCTCGAGGACCAACCACGGGTTTCAGAGGTGGCTCCTCTGCCTGACCCGAGCACCGCAGGTAACTGTTCCTCTCTCGTTCTTAACTCAAATATTTGAATGCTGAATTGTCTTCCCGCAGCACCAGCTTTCGCCCAGCCGGGTCTCGCCACCCGGGAGAACGAAGCAAGGGATGCGAATCAGTCTGCTCTTGCGGTTGATTCCTCCCTACCGGCGGGAGGAATGATTGCCGAATCTTCCGCAGCTCCACCGGATGCCAGCCATCCCCCGGGAGAGGAGACCTCCCCCCCATGCTTCTGGCCGAGCCGGGATCACTACTCACCAAATCTACCCCCGGGAAAAGGGAAGCCGATCCACCTACTCTTTGGAGCTGAGGGGGGAGCTGGACCTTCTCGCCTGCCATCGACCGGGGGTCCTCGCCATGTTGCAGGTATGCGGTACGTTTATCACGATTATCCTTTGGCTCTCGTCTTAACTGGAATTCTTGTCAGGGGATCTGGGCTCGCGGTCTGGAGCTGACGCAGAGGAAGAAGAAGAAGAAGATAGATGGGGGGGGGGGGGGAAGACGGCGAGAGCTCCCCCTTCCCTTCATCTGACGAGATGGAGGAGATCTTGACCAGTGCCGGGAGCGCTAAAAGACGGGGTAAGAAGGTTGCTGCCGTCCTATCGGAGCTTATCCGGCGGGAACGGGCCCGTGACCTCGCGACAAAAGAGTTTCGCCAATCAGTGGAGAAGAGGCTGGAGACTCTGGAGCGGGACTATCTCATCGGCAAGATGGATCGGCCAGGTGGGCCGACCGCCGGGTCTTCTCCTGAAAGGTGCATCGCGCGGATCCGGGACCTGTCTCGCCGGGTCAACCTAGGATGCACTGTCCTGTCGTCCTACCTCAACCCGCAGGCGCCACCCAGGACCAAGCTGCGGGAGCAAGGACGATGGCGGTGTGAGCCTTATTGATTGGCGAGACCTCACCCCTCCTTGCCCCCGGCCTTCCCCTTCTCCATTGTACCATGTTAATTTTATCTCAACCGATACTTCTGCTATTAACGTTGCTGGTTTCTATTCAGCTCTCGTTGGGCGAGAGTAATAATTATTGCTGTTGTTTTTGTATCCTGTTTAGTTTTCGCTCGGCGAGAGCAACCTGACCTCCCGTTGTTTGCGGTTATTATTATTATTACTTCTTACTTAGCTCTCTCGCGCCGCGAGAGCAAACCTGCTCCTGTTTATTTGTCGAATGTCATCTCACAAGACTCGCGACAATCACTGTTGAGATTATATTAGCCAGCATGACACGTGTGTGTGGGACCGCATGTTTGGGCTTTCCCCATCGCGTTCCAGGTCTGGGTGTTGACCCCGGTGGGCCCCCTTGTGTGGCGGAATATCCCCGCGGTCATGTGGTTGGGGTTAATCCCACACCGCCTGCAGACTTCTCCCCTTTGTGTTCATGTACCCCGCCACCCTTCATCTCAACACCTGGGTTTTGAGATGAACTAATGGGTTGGCGGGTTCTAACTTGGTATCAGAGGAGGTTGTCATGCTGCGGGGGTGTGTTGAGATTATATTAGCCAGCATGACACGTGTGTGTGGGACCGCATGTTTGGGCTTTCCCCATCGCGTTCCAGGTCTGGGTGTTGACCCCGGTGGGCCCCCTTGTGTGGCGGAATATCCCCGCGGTCATGTGGTTGGGGTTAATCCCACACCGCCTGCAGACTTCTCCCCTTTGTGTTCATGTACCCCGCCACCCTTCATCTCAACACCTGGGTTTTGAGATGAACTAATGGGTTGGCGGGTTCTAACTAACCGCGGGGATATTCCGCCACACAAGGGGGCCCACCGGGGTCAACACCCAGACCTGGAACGCGATGGGGAAAGCCCAAACATGCGGTCCCACACACACGTGTCATGCTGGCTAATATAATCTCAACAATCACCTGTCAGTCAGTCAAACTTGGGCGGGAAAATGAAGCGCCGCCGACTCAGGTCGTGACGGCTGTACCTCCGCCGCCTTTTTTGAAAACAATCATGATTACGGTTTCCTATAAATAGAGAGGCTCACCTACCACATTCATTCCTCCTACCCAAATTCTCTCGTTTCCCCTGTCATTCTCGCGGCTTGCTGAGAGCTCTCGCTTGCTTTCGCCTTCTCCTTCCGCTTTCGCACGGTCCTCGCTCTCGCCTCCCTCTCTAAAGGTCTCACCTACAACTTCTTCATCACGATGCCGGGCGGAAGCGAGGGTCGTTCAAATTGCGCGGAAGCCTTCCAGAAGCACCTGTTTCCTTCCTGTACCCTTACCATGGACGAGTTCACCCTAACCCAGACTCGCTACGTTCCCGCCGGCTTCACCGCGCGGAACCCAAGCAACCATGATAAGGTAAACACCGCGGGGGAGGGGGAGCTCGCCATCCCCCTTGAGCACTTTGAGGTGGGCTTCCTCCTCCCGCTGTGGCCTGAGATGCGCCAGGCCCTCCAGTATTACAGAGTGGTTTCCGCACAACTGAACCCGAACTCGGTCGCAATCCTGGTGGCCTTCATCTGCTACATGCGATCCGAGAGGATCGAGTTCAGCCTTCCAATCTTCCGCAAGTTGTTCACCTTCCGCGCCAAAGGAGGGGTGGTCTTCTTCTCAGGACAACTGCTCAAGACGATCGGTCTCGCCAACAAGCACCACCACTGGGGCGAGAGGTTCATCTTTGTTTCCGGCGACTTCGAGAACGTGCCTCTCGCGCCTATCCAGTATGAGGATGCCGCCTACAAGGCCCCCTCCTTGGGCTCGCGCGAGAGCGCCCTCCTTGAGTTCTTCGGAACCAAGGACTTCGACGTCCTCTTCCTCCGGCGAGACGTTGATTCACTCCTTCCCGTACTCCCGGGCAAAGGTAAGGTCTCGCCTTTGTCTCGTTATTCCCCTTTTCAACGTTTGAATTGAGTGTTGTCACTTTCGCAGGAGAGCGCGAGATCCCCCTACGCCAACCTTTTGACGAGGCTCGCGCTGCCGGGAGCCAACCTCCAAAAGACCCGCTGGCTCTCGCAAAGGCCGCGGCACAAGCTTGCCGGAACGAGCCGGCCCCGCCTCCTTCAACCGGTGCCTGGAAGCGAAAGCCCGGCACCCCTCCGCCTATACCAATCAAGAGGCCTAAGACAACTGACACCGAGAAGGGCAAAGCCGTTATGGTGTCGCCCTCCCAACCTCTCGCTGCAGGCCGCTCCTTTGAGGAGATCTTGCAGGTCGTCAGCGAGATCGCAGCTACTAGGGGTGGCGCTGAGGCCCCTGCCGAGAACCCTCCGGCCCCCGGTGTAGTAGAGGGCGAGGGAGCCGCCGCCGAGACCTCCGGCCAGCCTTCATCTGGGGAGGTGCCGCGGGGCCACCGCAATTTTGGTCTCGGCATGAAGTGCCTGGACGCGGAGAACAAGCCGCTGCTACAGTGGGACCCCGACGTCAACAGGGTCTCGATCTCGTCCCTCCTACCTAGCTGGGCATAGTGAGACGAGGTTACTAGCGAGGCTTTTGCCTTAGGTTACTGCCTCTACAGCCGGGAGGACGCCAGCGTTTACGACAGGATGACCACCCGGCTGCTGGCTTATGATTCCACTCGCGCCCTGATGCGCGGGCTGGAGCTTGCGCATATGTGTTCTCGCCGGAGCATCACCATCGACCGCAACTTCCAGGACATGTTCAAGGCCAGGGATGACGCGGTGGCTCAGGCGGCCACTTTGGCAAAGGAGCTGGCAGACGCCCAGCAACTGCTGTCTTCACGCCAGGCGGAAGGGGTAAGCGAGATCTTTCACGGCGCTTGCTTTCGCCACTTTAACTCTTTTCCCTTTCATGCTAACCTCTCACTGTTCAGGATTCGGACCAAGCCGCGCTTCGCGAGGAGCTGTCCCAGGCGCGATACGAGAATGTTCTTCTGAGGGACCAGATCTCACGCCTGGAGGCGAATGCACCCCCCCTCTGGACGAGAGACTGAAGATCCGCTACTACTTCGTCTATGATATAGACAAGCTCCTCCAGGCCAATGCGCAAGCTACCATCAAGCTGACCTTGGAGACGCTGCGAGATGTTGGATGTCTGGACGGGAGGGGCAAGATCATTACAGCTCCACAGCTCGTTCCCTGGCTCTTCGAGCCTGTACCGAAGCCCCCGGGAGCGCCTGATACCCCGCCCTCGGATGTCACAAAATCCCCTGCCGCGGGTGGCGAGACCTCCAGGGAGAGCTCCGGCGAAATCTCCAGCAGGAGCTCAAGCGGGAGCTCTAAGGGGTACAACTTGTCTCCTTGAGGGGCCCCCTTTTTCTTTTTTCTTTTCGCCTTAGTGTAAAGAGCAAGACGCTCTACGCTTGTACTTATATAAAATACATTGTAAACGTTTCATTGTAAATGTCTCATTGTCCTGTTCTTATTGTGAATGTGCTTGATGTAATTGTTGTGGCCGAGTGTTCCTTACGTATGCTTCCGCCGAGGCCCCTGGCCTCCCTAGGGTAGTCTCCCTTAGCGATGGATAGGCGGGAACCTGGCGAAAACTATCTGCCTGGAACATGGCTCATGAACCCTTAAGACGGGGTCGTCCCCCTTCAGGTTGCGCGAACCGTTCACGGCTGTCGCATAACGCTTCCGCTTCTCTGTCCAACAATATTATTAGGTGCCTCCTTCTGCGAGACCTCCTTGACGGGGGTATCCCTGCCGAGATCAGTTCTTGCCGAGACCTCTCCACCTCTTTCCATTTCGTGTTCCGGGTGCGTTTCTTGCCTTGCCCAAGCCAAACCTATCCCCCACAGGCGAGCCTTCGGACCTGCCAGCTAGATGAGAGCCTGCGCAGCGGGTCTACCTGGGGCCGAGCCGAGCTCGGGGTGCCGATGACGATCTCAAACCAAACCTATCCCCCACAGGCGAGCCTTCGGACCTGCCAGCTAGATGAGAGCCTGCGCAACGGGTCTACCTGGGGCCGAGCCAAGCTCGGGGTGCCGATGACGATCTCAAACCAAACCTATCCCCCCACAGGAGAGCCTTCGGACCTGCCAGCTAGATGAGAGCCTGCGCAGTGGGTCTACCTGGGGCCGAGCCAAGCTCGGGGTGCCGACGAAGATCTCAAACCAAACCTATCCCCCACAGGCGAGCCTTCGGACCTGCCAGCTAGATGAGAGCCTGCGCAGCGGGTCTACCTGGAGCCGAGCCAAGCTCGGGGTGCCGATGAAGATTCCACAACCAAAACCTATCCCCCACAGGCGAGCATACGGACCTGCCAACTAGATGAGAGACTGCGTAGCGGGTCTACCTGGGGCCGAGCCGAGCTCGCGGTGCCGATGAAGATCTCAAACCAAAACCTATCCCCCACAGGCGAGCCTACGGACCTGCCAGCTAGATGAGAGCCTGCGCAGCGGGTCTACCTGGGGCCGAGCCGAGCTCGGGGTGCCGATGAAGATCTCAAACCAAATCCTATCCCCCAAAGGCGAGCATACGAACCTGCCAGCTAGATGAGAGCCTGCGCAGCGGGTCTACCTGGGGCCGAGCCGAGCTCGGGGTGCCGATGACGATCTTAAACCAAACCTATCCCGCACAGGCGAGCCTTCGGATCTGCCAGCTAGATGAGAGCCTGCGAAGCGGGTCTCCCTGGGGCCGAGCCGAGCTCGGGGTGCCGATGACGATCTCAAACCAAACCTATCCCCCATAGGTGAGCCTTCAGACCTGCCAGCTAGATGAGAGCCTGCGCAACAGGTCTACCTGGGGCCGAGCCAAGCTCGGGGTGCCGATGACGATCTCAAACCAAACCTATCCCCCACAGGCGAGCCTTCGGACCTGCCAGCTAGATGAGAGCCTGCGCAGCGGGTCTACCTGGGGCCGAGCCAAGCTCGGGGTGCCGATGACGATCTCAAACCAGACCTATCCCCCACAGGAGAGCCTTCGGACCTGCCAGCTAGATGAGAGCCTGCGCAGCGGGTCTTCCTGAGGCCGAGCCGAGCTCGGGGTTTTACAAGACTCATAAATACATCTTATCATAAGAATTTAGTACTAGACAAGAGAAACAAGTCAATTGATATATTATAACAAGCTTGATTTTGAATATACAGTTACATCTTCCCCATTTCATGGGTAGAAGCGTTTCAGGTCATCTCCGCTCCAGGTGTGGCTTAAGGCTCTTCCTTCCATGTCCTGGAGGTAGTAACCTCCTATTCCAAGGACTTCCTTCACTATATACGGTCCTTCCCAGTTCGGGTTGAGCATGCCTACGGGAGCCGACCTTCCTGCCGCGTCAACCTTTCTCAGTACCAGATCCCCTTCGGCAAACTGCTTGACCCTGACATGCTTATCAAAATACTTGGCCATCTGCCGCTTGATCTCTTCTTGCCTGATAGCTGTCATGTCCCGCAGTTCTTCCACCATATCCAGCGAGAGGCGTTGCCCCTCTTCATTCTCCAACCTCCAAGTTTCATCTCCTTCGCCCGCAGCTGTGACCCGCGGGGACCGGACCTCGAACTCCACTGGTAGGACGACCTCACACCCATGAGAAAGCTTGAAGGGGGTCTCACCGGTGGCCGTGTTCGGGGTCGTTCGCAAGTCCCACAGGACCGAAGGGAGCTTCTCCACCCAATTTTCTTTTAAGTTCTCCACCTTTTTCTTTAGTAGGTTTACAATGATTTTGTTCGCCGCTTCCACCTGGCCGTTACTCCGGGGGTGGTGGACAGAGGTAAACCGGAGGTCTATCCCCAGTTGGGCGCAGAAGCTGATGAACTCCTCGCTGGCAAACTGGGGGGTCGTTATCTGTCACTATTGCTTGGGGCAACCCGTGTCTGCAAATGATCTCCCCCCAGATGAAGTTCCTTATAACTTGCGAGGTGACCTTGGCTAGGGCCTTTACCTCTAGCCACTTTGAGAAATAATCGACCATGACCAAGAGGAACCTCCTCTGCCCACTAGCCGGAGGAAAAGGTCCGACTAAATCCATTCCCAGATGGCGAACGGCCACGGTGCCGTGATACTTTGGAGCCTTTGAGCTGCCAAGAGCTGAAGGGGGGCGCAGAGCTGACATTTTTGACACCTCCTTGCAAACTCCGTGGCATCCTTCCTTAGGGTGGGCCAGAAGTACCCCTGCCTGACCACCCTTGCCTCCAACGTCCTTCCTCCAGAGTGACTGCCGCACTCGCCCGAGTGCACCTCCCCCAAGATCCCCGAGATCTCTTCTTCGGTCACACATCTAGCTAGGAGCCCTGACAACATCTTACGATGCAGGCCCCCATCTATCATTAGGTAGTGAGCTGCCTTACGCTTGAAGCTTCTCCCATCCTTGGACCGCTCAGGAAGTTCACCGATGGTTAAGAAGGTCACAAATGGATCTACCCACGAGGGTCGCCGATCTACCACCATCAACTCTCCTTCCTCGATAGCCGGTCGAAACAGCTCCGTCAAGGTCCCTCCTCCCCGAGGTCCAAACTTAGCCAATCGATCGGCAGCTATGCTTTCTTCCCTCGGAACATGTTGGATAGAGAATGATCAGAACCCTCCGATGATCGCCCTTACCTTGGAGAGGTACTTTATGAGGGTAGGCTCCCGAGCTTCAAATTCTCCCCGGATCTGAGACGCTACTACCTTTGAATCCGTGAAAGCTTCCACATCCTGAATCTCCAGCTCCTTTTCCAAGCAAAGGCCGGCGATCACGGCCTCATACTCTGCTTGGTTGTTGGTTACCGGAAAATGGTAAGCCACCGCCTGCTCTATCACGACTCCCTGGGGGCTGATCAGCACCACTCCTCCCCCGAGGGAATGTTTTCCCAAGGCCCCATCAACCATCATCTTCCATGCTTCCCGTGGCTGCTGCTCTCCCTCCTCGACCTCGACAACATAGTCTGCTAGGAAGTCCTCCACGGCCTGCGCCTTGATGGAGAGTCTTGGAACAAAGGAGATGTCGAACTCGCTTAGCTAAATAGACCACTTAACAAGTCTCCCCGAGTGCTCTACTCCTTCGAAGATCTTGCGAAGAGGATGGTCGGTCACCACCCTAATCGAATGTGCTTGAAAGTACGGTCGGAGTTTCCTTGCAGAGATGACCAAGGCGTAAGCTAGCTTTTCAAGGATGGGGTAGCGGAGCTCTGCTTTCTTCAATATCCGGCTGACGTAGTAGATGGGCAGTTGCTTCTTTCCTTCTTCCCTTACTAGGATGGAGCTTACCGCCTCCGCTCCTACTCCAAGGTACAAGGTCAGGTCCTCCCCTTCTTTTGGACTCTGAAGCAGAGGGGCCTGAGAGAGCTGCCTCTTCATCCCCTGGAAGGCTTCCTCGCACTCGGCGGTCCATTCAAACTTCTGGTTCCCCCGCAGCACCTTAAAGAATGAGGAACACCTGTCCCCTGACCTGGATAGGAACCGGCTCAGCCCAGCCAGTTTGTCTGCCAAGCGCTGGACCTCCTTGGCGTCGCGAGGTGACTCCAAATCCAGGATGGCCCTCACCTTATCCGGGTTGGGCTCCACCCCTGCCGGAGTCAAGAGATGCCCAAGGAACTTCCCACGGCTAGCCCCGAAGACACACTTCAAGAGGTTCAGCCTCATCTTAAACCTCCTCAAGGTGGAGAACGTCTCTTCCAAATCTTTCAGGTGCGAATCCATGCACTTGCTTTTGATCATTAGGTCATCAGCGTAGACCTCCAAATTTCACCCCCTCTGATCTCGAAAGACCCGATCCATCATGCGTTGGTATGTGGCCCCTGCGTTCTTCAACCCAAAGGGCATCATTTTATAACTGAAGCATCCCTCCCTCGTGATGAAGGAAACATCCTTGGTATCGGGAGGGTGCATCCGGATCTGGTGATAACCTGAAAAATCATCCAAAAAGCTCATGACAGAAAAACCGAAGGCTGAATCAACCAATGCGTCAATCCGAGGCAGGGGGTAGCAATCCTTAGGGCATGATTTATTTAACAAATAAAAGTCAATACACATTCTCCATTTACCCCCCCCCCCCTTTTTAACCATTACCACATTCGAGATCCAGCCCGGATACTGGATCTCTGAGATGAAGCCGACCTCCAGGAGTTTCCTGACCTATTCGCGGATGGGCTCCTCCAGCTTGGTGGCGATGGCTCTCATCTTTTGGCGTATGGGGCGAGTGCGGGGGTCCAGGTTCAGGCGATGGCAGGCCACGTCCGCGTCGATGCCCAGCATGTCTGTCGCGCTCCAAGCGAAGATGTCGATGTTGCTTTGAATGCAGGCCCGCACCCGCTCTCGGTCCTCGGGACTCAAGCCTCCGCTGACCCGCACCCTTTGCACCTGCCCTGCGCTGGTGAAGACCTCCATCTCCACCATTTCTTCGGTCGGCTCCAGCCGCGACTGCTCCCAGCCGACCCTTGCCTCTTCCTCCAACTCCAGCTCTCCCCTCTCTACCTCCTCCTCGATCTCCATTGCCTCCTCCAGCCCCTCCTGCTGCTGCCTGAGTTCCTCGCCCCCTGGGCCTCTCCCTCAGCTTCTCCTACTCCCTGCTCTCCCACCTTCATCGCCCCTTCCGGGCTCTCCTGCTCCTCGTCACCCTGGACCTCCTGCGCATATCTTCCCTGCTGCTCTTCCTCAGTCTCCTCTCCACCGACTTTCTCTTCAGCTATCTCTCTCGCCTCCTCTAGGCCCATCTCCTCTTCCTCAACTACCTCCTCAAGTGTCGTCATCTCCATCTCCAGCTCCTCTGCCTCTGTCATCCACGATATGATGTTGAATGTCGTGACGTAGCATTGTCTTGCCACCTTCGGGTCCCCTCTTACCCTGACCTGCACCCCTCCATTGTTGAACTTGAGGCACTGATGAAAGGAGGAGGGGACGCATCGAAAGGCGCTGATGAGGGGACGCCCGAAGATGGCGTTATAGCTGCTCGGGGCGTCCACGATCACGAACCTGCAGTTCCGTGACACGCCCCCAACTTCACGTGCAACCCTACTCCTCCTTCTACTTCTTTCCTCTCTCCGGAGAACCCAAACAACGGTCCATCCGTGGCCAGGATCCTCTTCCCTTCAACCCTCATCTCATCGAAGGCCTTCTTGAAGACGACATTCACCGAGCTCCCGTTGTCTACTAGTATCCTTGAGACCGTATAATTCTCCACCACCGTCTGGATCACCAGGGCGTCACAGAATGGATCCTCATAGTCTGGCATGTCCGCTGTTGAGAAAGTGATTTTTTTCTTTCGGTGGGGGAGCCTGGGAGGTAGATGCGATCCCTCTTCGGTACATGGTTTGCAGGCTCCCCTTGCGGGTTGCCTCAATCCCCACTCCTCCGTGAATCACCACGATTCCTCCCCGGGTCCCCACGTCTACCCGATCTTCGCACCTATCTTCCATCTCCCCCTGCTGCACTTCTATGATCCTCACCGGCGGATCCTGCCTCCATGCTCCTCTTGCTTCCCTCATTTCTAAGAATTCCGGGTAGGTGGCCGTTGCGTGACCTTCATCCTGGTGGAAGTCACAAAAGAGCAACGCCACCCCACCCCTTCTTCCTTCTCCTCTTCCTCTTATTCCTCCTCCTCGAGCTCCCCTCCCCGCTCCTCTTCCTCTGCCCACTTCCATGGCCTCTTGCGGCAGTGGGACACGACCCCTCGGCTCCTGCCTCCACGCCGGTTGGTCGAAACTCCTGGGCTCCCACAGGTTATCTCTTCCCTGATAGCCTCCTCCTTGGCCCTGGGGGCGACCCTCCTGGGGCCTCCAACCCAGCCGGTTGTTCGGCTCCCGGGCCCCCCATCCCTGTTGTTGCCCATGTCTTCGGGGCTCTTCTCTCCTTCTTTCTTCTCTCTGCTCCCTCTGCTCCCTCGGCTCCTTCTGCCTTCCTGCTGTAGGTTCCTTCACATCATCCTCCGCCAGCTTGGCCAACTTCCTGGCGAATGCTAGGTTCGCTCTCTCGAAGTCTATCTCCTTTGCCGCCCTCTCCATGAGCTCCTCAAAGGAGAGGGGGGGGGGACACTCTCTTTAACTCCATGCTAAAGAATCCCGGTCTCAGCCCTAGGGTGAAGGCTAGCATCAGTGCGTACCCTGAGACCTCCTGGACTAGGAGGATCTCTTCCTGAAACCGGTCGACATAGTGACCCAGTATCTCATCCGGTTTTTGCCTCACCGCAAACAAGCACTTCGCCTCCTTCTTCCGCTTCTTCGAGGTTGAGAACTTCAACAGGAAACTTCTCCGCAGATCCTCAAAACAGTAGATTGATCTTGCTGGCAACTGGTGGAACCAGTCCCGAGCCTTCTCCTTCAGGGTGATGGCGAACAGCCGACACTTGAAGGCATCCGTCATCTGCCTTATCGAAACCACGTCTTCAAACCACTGCACGTGCTGTACAGGGTCATCCTTTCCCGAGTAGTAGGACATGTCAGGCTCCCGGAATCCCTCCGGTACCGGAGCTGAGATGATGAGCTCGCTGAACGGGCTCTCGCCTCCTGCCTGGAGAGAGGGAACGTCCCGCGGCCTTGGATGGCTGGCCCGATCCGCGAGACCGTGCCCGGGAAAAAGCTCTCGCACCGCTGTCTCCTTCTCGTCTAAGTCTGTCAAAGCTTCCTTGCCCGGGCGCTGGCTCTGGCCTGGGAAGAGCTCCCGCGCCGCCACATCTCTCTCGCCAGCCTCCGCCGGGACCTCCTTCCCCGGGCGCTGTCCAGGGGCATTCTCTCCTAGGAGCGGGACCTCCTCTATCGGAACCTGAGGTGTGGTCCACTCGCTTCTGGCCGAGAAGGCCAAGCTGATCGTCTGCAAGACTTCTCGCCTGAATTCATCCAGCATGCTCTTCGTCGCTTCCTCTCCCCGGGTGGGGGAGCCTCTAGAACCAGACCCTTCTCCTTCACCTCCAGCCATGAGACAAAACTTAAGGCTTTCTTGTATCAACTGCTCTCCACGCTCACCACACCAGAACTGTTGAAGCCAAAAATGACCTCAACGGGAGTTCAAAAACAGGGGTGCAGCCAACACCTACTTCTCTCAAGCCTCAACCCTCGACTAGCTGCAAAGGACCTAAGACTGACTCAAAGCCTCAGCAGGGAGGTCTCACCTCACACCCGGAAGATCTCTGAGAGCTTCCCCTCCAAAGCCAAAAGCTGGGCTAGGAGCTCCTCAGAAAGCACTAGAAGTTGGAAGATAATGAATGCTTGCTTTCTAAGGAGCCCTTATGGGTCTATTTATAGCATCTTGCTGACCTGAGATTACTGAAAAGCCTCTAGTTGATCTGCCAATAGTCGAATCCCGCTGTTTTCCTGAGGGTACATGGGTAATTTCGCCTAAGGATAATTAGGACATTTTCCCCAAGGCCCTGGGCCCCACTCGGCGAGAGCTCTGAGCCGAGAGCCTTCTGTCCAGAGCCCGACGCAAACGTTCTCGCCTGCTTACAGGCGAGAGCCCCTTTGAGATTGGAGCTTGGCGCAAGCGCAAGCGTTCCCGTGTTGGCTGCGCTCTACGATCTTGGCCCGTTGATCTCCGTTCGACGATTCGGTTGCGCTCGCCGATCTGGGTTCGACGATTCGGCGCGAGCGTTCCCGCCAACTTGGGTGAGATCTTCTTTAGGGCGGGAACTCCTTTGGCTAGCCTAATTGTGACCATTGCGCCTCCTGGTCTGACTCAACGAATATGGGGTTGTACACAACAGATTCACAAAGGTATCCGTTCTTAAATAAGATCTGATTCATGAGGCCGTAATTGTTTGACTGGTGAAAATAAGTCCCCCCAAATGGCACGGTGGTGGCCGTCATGAACACGGGGGTTAAATTGTCATTCGTTAACGTCCGCCTAAGAAATTTCATCCACTTTTATGTTCAAACGGATGATGTTTGTTAGGAGATCCTTAATGAATGATAGTTTAACCCATACGTTTACGACTGCCATCACCGTGCCAACCAGAGCCTAATGCTCCATTTGGGGGGACTTATTTTTACCGGTCAAGCGGTTACGACCGTATGAACCGGACCATAATAGAGGGGGAGGCGGGATTGGAAAAGCTCCATTTTGGCGGCTTTTCCTCTGTCCGGCAGGTGCAAACGGAGCAAATGCCGCCGGCGCACGTTTGTTTACCCGCCGTCCGACGACATTTGCTCTAAACGAACGCGGCTAAACGCTTTTGAGACCGTCCACAGAATAAAATGTGGAATCATATATAAATCTGATGAATGGAGATCCCAAACATGATGCCAGTTCGGACGGAATTTGGATGACTCATTCTTACGTCATCCCCAACCAATCAGATTGCACGGAAAATACTAATAAATTTGTGTATGCATATAAAATGTTAAAGCGAAAATAGTTTTTTTTAAAATTAAAAGATAGCATTTTTTATTAGGGTCTAGCATAATAATCCAAATTTATAAATAATTTGATAATTTATTTGAATGGGAGTCGCTCAAAGCGATTCCCGCCAATTTTACGAGAAAACAATACCGTCTCGAATCGGATCTGCTCAGTATTATTCGTGAGATGCTTCGATGGTAGCCTTGTAGGGGATAAAAAATCACGTTTGTGTGCCTTGCTTTTTTGCATGCATGCCCTCTTCTTCGATCCGCTGGTCTGCGAATGTGATACTGTGATTACCAATTGTGTCATTAGTTCTTCCCTTCTCAACCCTAAGCCTAGTTCAAGATCTGTGCTTCCTCGATCGTTTACTCATTCGATATACTTCTTTGGCTTGATAAAAAAAACAACATTCAAGCCTTTATCCCACTATAGTGGGGTCGGCTATATGGATCCTTTGTCGTCATTGTGCTCTATCTTTTGTCATAATTTCACTAATGCCTAAGTACATCATGTCTTTCCTTACAGTTTCATTCCAAGTCTTTATTGGTCTACCCCGTTTAACATGCATAGTGACTAGACTCTCACAACGCCTAACATGTGCCTTTAATGGTCTCTTTTGTACGTGTCCAAACCATCTTAGACGAGCCTCTCGCATCTTCTCTGCAATTGGTGCTACTCATGTCTTATCCCTTATACTTTCATTCCTAATTTTATCCAATCTTGTGTGTCTACACATGCACCTAAGCATTAGGATTTTGAAGTCTCTAAGTACTGTCTCGGGGGTTCGTTTTTTTTTTTGGCTAGATAAGCAAACTAAAACAGAAAATTTGTCTAGGAGCTCTCAACCATTTGCTTTTTGCTCGAATTTAGCACAATTGTGCGTTCAAATCAACCTTTCACACTGGACTGAAGAATAAGCCTCAAGGGCTAGTTCGCCCAAAACACGTGCCCAAAGAAGAAGAAGAACTTGTTCTAGTTCCGCCGAAACCGGCACGTCCTGGAGGGCTAGTTCCGCCCATGCACCTAAGCATTCTCGAGATCGATTATGCTAAGGACGACACCACTTCTCCGTGCATCCTGGATCATTTTCCGAATCGATATGTTTCCACTTCTACTTCCACTCGAGCGTAAGGATTTCTTCCTCGCAAGTCGTCGCAAGAGACCGCCATCGAGAAGCAGTGAGGAATTCTGCCCCAAAGAAAGGTTTCCATTTTTCATATATAGTTTAGAGGTGCCATGTGACAACCTACCATTTCTATCAAAACCATCTAATCAAAGTGAAGCTCCTTTCAAAGTTTGTAAGGCTGCATTTGGCGCAGCTTATTTGCTCCGATGAGGTTGGATAAAAATGTCATTGTCATATGAAAATCTTATGCCTCAAACTAGGTTTTTTTGGTAACGGTAGTAATATTTGTCATACGGAACATACATTTTATGACAATGACGTTTTTGTCCAATTTCACCGGAGCAAATAAGCTCTGATAAGCTACGCCAAATGCAGCCCAAGTATCTAAGCCTGGGTTTCATTAATCTCATATGATTGCATTATAATAATTGTATGTTAGGGCTTGGTGACAATACGCTCAACTGCTCCGCCATGTAACTGCATACGGTCATTTTCATTGTTCACGCTAGGCTACACTCAGGCACTCTAGGTCCCATTTCATTGTTTACACCAGCCCATGCCTACATTTGCTTAGATCATTTCATGTTGTTGTTGTTATTTTTCAAACAAATGACACCAAGGCTTCGTTTGGGAGGACTTATTTTTACCGGTCAAACGGTTACGATCGCATGAACCAGACCTTAATTAAGGTATGATTCATGCGGTCGTAACCGCTTGACCGGTGAAAATAAGTCTTCCCAAACAGAGCGTAAGGCTCCGTTAGGCACGGTGGCCCAGCGGTCATGAACGCATGAGTTAAATCGTCATTCGTTATGGATCACCTAACAAACGTCATCTGTTTGAATATAAAAGTTGATGAAACTCCTTAGATGAGCGTTAGCTGATGACAATTTAACTCTCATGCTCATAACCACCATCCCCGCATGGAACGGAGCCTAAGAAGGATCTCAAAGAAAAACATAAAAGGCATAAAATTTGATGAGAAAATGGAATGAGAGGATGAAGTGGATACATTATTTTACTAACAATCCATGAGGTGGGTCAGCCCTTTTTATTTACCTTCTTGTTTCAAAACCTAGCAACCCTTTTGATGTCAGGTGAGCCTGCACCGTGATCGCGTGCTGGGTCAGCCCTAGGTCGTTACAAAATGAATCTCTCTCTCGTGCTCTAGGGTCCTATTTCTAGACAATCCATGAGGTGGTCTGCGAATAACCACCGTCTGGCGAGATAGGTCGTGGCTGCCTTCTGCCAAAATCGGCGGTGAATAGCTCTGCCTGGCGATGAGGCCTACTGTAAGAGATCTCATGGGCGAGAACTATTGGACGAGATCACATGGATGAGATCTCCTAGTCGATGTCTGTGAATAGCCGTTTGGCGAATAGCCGCCTGACAAGTGACAAGGTCTACGAATAACCGTTTGGCGAGGTGGTTTTCTGAAGTGTCTTCCTTGGAAATTTCCATTTCGACGAATTACAAGTGATACAACATCAACCATGTAGAAGTCCTAGCAGATTCCAAGGATATATGAGGGGACATCCTTCTCCTTAGTCATCTCCAAGAGAATCCAAAAGCGAATTTAAATAAAGTCTCCAAAGGAGATGAGCATAAAGAAACACATGAAGAGGGAAAAAGCTTACAGTGGTGAGACAGTTGATGCTCTCTTAACAAAATCCTCACAATACCATGACATATTCCATCCGTTGCACAATCACTTATGGGCTTCATGAGAGCCGAGCCCAAGTGGACCCATGCCTAGACGCTCATCACTAATAAAAGTTTAATAATATAATTCATAAGCATATTTTTAATAACAAAATGGTAAATTTACTTGATAGTTGTCTCTTATTTGCAATATACACATATCCTAAGTACATAAGTAGGTATTGATTATAAAAATAAATATAAAACATTTAGTTATAAAACATTTAGGTATGAGAGCACGCGATCACGGTGCAGGCTCACCATGTCAAGGGATACATTATTTGATTTATTTTTATGATTTTGCTAACATTGGTAAAGAAAAACATTTAATTGGCCAAGGGCATTCCATGAATTATATTCCTACAATTAGAGCTTTTAGGCATCATAATTTTTGAGGACCCCTCCAGGGATGATCCCACACACCAAAGGATACTCCCATATATTAATCGCAAGTCATCAACAAACTACTACTTATAGTTATGATTTGAACTATATTCTAATTTAAGACTTTGTTTGGCGCTACGCGTGGAGCGCTCCGTTTGGGGCAAACGCTGCCGCAAGGCGGGCAGTCAAATGGTCTGCGGCAACATTAGTTCCGTTTGCGCCCGCAACGCCATGAGAAATGGAGAAAAACTGTGGTATTCGAACAATTATGTATATTTATAAATATACGAACAGTTATATAAATTTATTGTCATTCTAGGATTTAGATTTGCCTAAAATCCGCCTACTTTCATGTAACTATCACTGTTCTTGATCTAGTTAGAAAAAAAAGTGCTGTTGTTGTTCGCAGACGTAGCCCATCATGGGGCGAACTAAACAAATGTCTTCTATTTTGTTAATTTTATGTTTGTTTTTTTCTTACTCACCTTTATATTGGAATATTTTTACTGTATTTCTAAAATAATATATCAATTTTCATTTTTGAAACTTATTAATACTATAATATCAGGTTTTGAAACAAGAAGGTAAACAAACTTGTAAATAAGGAGATAAAAAATCAAAATAATATATTTGCATGGTTTATTTTGTATTTTTATAGGGGTGCTATTATCTATATGAGGAGTTCTATTAATATTGCACTTTAAAATTTAGGACTGATTTTAAATAAATTATGAAATTGAGAGATTATTTTAATGCAAAAAAAAGTATGACTATCTTCAAATATATTCTCTCCAACTACAATGTTTTCAAGCAATTTGAAATCAGAGCATTAATAGACAAAAGAGCAGGCAGCAGGTTTCTAACTCCAGCCTCCCAGGCTTCAGATTTCTAAAACCATAAGCTAAACAACTAGCGTATAAATACTGAAAAGGCGCATTAAACAAGCGAGGGTGTCGGGAACGGCGGCGAAAAAACACGCGACCAAGATCTGTGGCCAAAAAAATGGCACCAAATGGATAATTCTTAGCCTACCGTGTTCTGCGGAAACGCGCAACGCGTCGGCCTAGCTGTTTAATGCTCTATTCGGGACGATTATCGTGTTTAAATGGTGACGGTGTGGAAATGTGATGGTAAACACAATGATGGCGGCCTATCTGCATTTGAGATTCTCGTGACAACATTTCTGACCCAAACGACTTTTCATGCCCATAAACGCTTGATCTCGCTTGTATGATTGTGGCGGTGTTTTGTCCTAAAAAACTGTTTGGAGAAAATGGTGTTTGTGACCACGCCTACCCAAACATAACCTGTATTTTCATAACTGTGTTTACAGCTGCTACCGCTCTCCCAAACATAGCTTTAAAGTGACCGGTGTTTCCTTCGGCAGGAAGGCCGGCCTAAACAGTTTAAAAGTAAGTTTGAAAACCTGCACCTCTTTCATTACTCAACAAGTTCCAGTACCGTAAATGGCACTCCCCAGGACCCCAACTATAGAAATAAAAAAAAGAAAAAAATCCTAAAATAATTATTCAGTGATTTCTGTCCAAACTGGGAAATGCCAATGAAGAACTCACCCAACGGTTTGATCTGAACAGCCACCCTCTGGTTTAAATCCAAGCCGTCCGATCAAATCATTTCTTTCCGGCTTCATATTTCACTCTCTATTCTATCGCTTCCTTCGTCCCACCCAGGAATATTGGCCGTAGCCTCGTTCACCATTTTCACAAGTGTCACCTGCACGATGAAGGCAGAAGGAGCAGCTCGCCGCCATGAGCACAGTTCAAATGGTGTTGTAAAAATAGAGAGAAGGTAAATTTTATGTGCAATCAGCTTCGGCTATGTGCAGACCGGTCTTTTACGGGTTCACAAATCCTTATAGTTTTTTAGTTTGGTTTGCACTTAACCTTATTTGTGATAGAAAAAGGATCAAAAGTGTTATTCACATTAACAATAGGGTATATATACTTGCACATGAGAGAGCGCTCTCATAGAAATTGGTCTGCACATAACAACATCCGTAGAGAAAAGGGTCGTTACCGGGCCTCCGCTTAGGTTTGTAAAATTACAGGCTGTGCCCCTATATCTTTTAAAATTACAAAAACCTCCCCAGCAGGTTTGCATTTCATAACACGCATGCAGAAAAATACCCCCAGTGCGCCGATATTATGAAATATAAACCTGCAAGGGAGGCTTTTGTAGTTTCAAAAGATAGAGGGGCGCAACCTGTAATTATGCAAACTCACATGAAGGGGGTCTGGGTAATTAATAGAATAGAAAAATAAAATTTCAACAAAATTAAAAGATAATTAAGATTAAAATAATATACAAATTGCAGGCTAAAACTACTAGAAAGCACAGAGGCCGAAGGAGTGATTTCAATGAATTCGTCTTAACAAAATGGTGAGCATTCATGCATTCTCATCACAGATCATGAATCATTTAGGTTGGATGTAGGTGAAGTTATAAATAGAATATGTGGTCTAAGTATGCAACTTAGAAGAGAGAACAAATATGGAAGGAAGAAAAATAATCTGATGTTTGCGCGTGTGAAGAAGAAACGAAATTCAAAATAAGCATTCGCCGGCGGAGACAAGAGAAAAAGAGAAGAGGGAAGATGATGTCGGCGGCATAAACCTGCCCACAAATCGGTGGTGCCGGACATTTGGCGGATTTCTCGTGCTAGTATGAGTTTAGAGGTTTTCTTCTAGAATGGTGGGTGACACCCTCATAAGTGGGTCATGTTATATGCAAGTCAGTTTTGACTGCAGGCAGTCCACGGATAAATGCAGACCAAACTAAAAATCCATAGAACCTGTGAACCCGCTCAAAAATTGGCCTGCATATAGCCATTTCCAAATGCATGGCCTGCACATAGCCAAAGTGGGACTGCATATAGTTATTACCAAAACCGATGGAGTTCCGTAAAGAGTTGGGCGTCGAGTATTAGGAGTCCGGATGTTTCGACGTGGTTTATAAGCTTCATGCTTTAAATTGCTTTTTATATGCACCATTTTGTAAGCTTCGTAATAAGTGCACGGGGATCTTTTTATATGCACCATTTTGAGATATGTGCAATGGCTTTTTACCCTTATTAAGGGTAAAAAGTTACATTGAATATAAGGATCTTGTCAATTTACTAAAATAGAGGATGATTTAATGAAAGCTCTGGGGCATAAAGAACATAAGACAATGCCGTGAGAGTGGTAATATCACCAACTCGAACAACAGAGGAAGTGGAACCATCGTCGAGCAACACCGGAGAATTTTCGGAGAAAGCGTTCAAATTATTGAAGACTGTTATGTGACCTGAGATATGTGCAATGGCTTTAGAAACAAATATCCAAGTCGAAGACTTTTCAAATGTAGAGTAATCAATAAAACGTTGTTTAATGAGCAATATCATGAGGTTGAGTGATTTAGGAGGAATCCTTTTCACGAAGAAGCCTTTCACATAGTTTTATATCAAGAGCACTAAGAGTAATAGTTTTCGTGGAATAATTTGTTGGGGGTCCAGCCCCTAAAGAGCAAGATATGTGCAATGGTTTTATATCAAGAGCACTATAGAGTTGGGTTAACTCGACGACATCGTTGAGTTAACACGACGATATCGTCGAGTGAAGGCTCCAAGTGTGCACTCTTGTGACAGGGGCAATGACGTCATGTTCAGCCCGATATCGTCGAGTTAAGGCGCGGATATTGTCGAGTTAAGGCGCAAATATTGTTGTGTTTGTTCCTTGGTGCTGATGCGGTAGCTGACGATGCCAGTTTCATAAAACTCGTGTTTTCTGTAGTCTGATCATCTTAGAGTTGTCTGATGGTCAAGGTAAGCTCATCTATTTGTCCTAAATAGACAGTGGGGCTTGACAGAATTAATTTTTCCAGATTTCAGAGCCGTCAAGAAGAAACAGAGAGCTCTCGTTTTTCTGGAAGGAGTTATTTCCGCCATTGTTGCGGGGGAAGGTTCTTCAGAAGGAAGAATAAAAGTTTTCTCATTCTGGTGTTGTTCGTCTTCACTGTAAGGAGTTTTTGCTCGGATTTGAGTTTTGTTTCCTTTCTTGAAGAGACTTTCACTGTGAGATGAGAAGATGATTCAATCTGTGAATCTAGGGGATCTATGTTGGGCAAACCTAAAATATTTGTTGTAATCCTTATTATTTTAAATAGTGGATTTCTGTGTGCCTCGTTTCTGTGTGCCCCGCCACGTGGTTTTTCCCTCATTGATTTGAGAGACGGTTTTCCACATACATATTGTGTCGTCTATGCTGTGTGTTTTTCTTGTGTTGTTATTTGTTTCCCCACAAAGTGGCATCCGAGCCAGGTTCGTCTCAGACAGTCGGGCTATTGGAGAAGATGTAGAAGAGCACATGAATGATTAGCATGAATGGCAAGAACTGGAGTATTTGGAAGCTGCAGATGAATAATCTTTTGTATTGCAAGGATCTTTATGCCCCGTTGTTGGGGAGGCCGACTACCGTGTTGGATGAGACAGAATGGAAGAAGATGGATCAGAAAGCAGTGAGTTTCATTCGGTAATGACTTGATGATTCTGTCTTCCACTATGTATCCACTTAATCATCGGCCCAGGCTTTATGGAGAAAGCTTGAAGCGCTGTATGAGCTGAAGGCGGATGTCAACAAGGCATTCTTGATCAGAAATCTAGTGAATCTGAAGTATAGGGAGGGTTCTCAGAGGACTGAGCATCTGAAGCTTGCCCAAAGCATCATCAATCAGTTGGAGGCCATGAAGATCATCTTGGGGGACGAGTTGCAAGCATTGATGGTTCTTAGTTCCTTAGTAGAGAGTTGGGAAACGTTTGTGATGTTATTGAGAAATTCAACATCGAATGATGTTGTGATGATGAAGATGATGACGAGCTGTCTTCTGAACGAGGAGCTAAGAAGGAAGAGTTTTGGAGCCTGTACATCAGATGCCCTTTTCATGGAGGGAAGGGGCAGGCCGATGAAGAAAGAGGGTAAGCAGAGAGCTAATTCTAAAAGCAAGTCCAGGTCCAAGGCCCAAGTACTACAAGCTCGCTAAACCAGCCTTGTTCTATGATGATCTGGCCCATTCTACAGTCTGGAGGGTAAGATGACACTATTCAACAACAAAATCAAGACTGTGCTCACACTTGACTGAGCCCCATCTCTCTCACTTCTCAGCAAGGGGTCCCTTCATCTTCTTCTTCTAGTGGTTTGAATCTGTCATCTCCCTCCATAAGTTAACTGACGCATTGAGATGAAGGTTATTCTCAATGACTCGTAAGGAAAATATGTGGGACTTGTTCTACCAACAGCTATTGTCGGGATCAATTACTAGCTTTGGCAATTCTAGTTGCAAATTGTTGATGAGGTTTGCGAAGCTGACGAAGAGGAAGAGCGGTCCCGAGGCCCTCTTCAACATCAGGCAAAGAGCTAACAAGTCCTGGGGCGATTTTGTGGATCCTTTCAAAGAAGAGAAATTTCAGATTCAAGATGTTGATGTAAGTTTTTCCTAACTGAGTGGACTATACGATTAAGCATACACATAAGTGTGAGTTTATTTTGTTCTCCACGTCAAATTTAGCTTGCGTGAATTGTCGAAACCTCGTGATAGGTGGGCAAGACGTGTTTGGATCTTCATTGCGCGAGTTTGGTATACACATGGCATGCTCAATTCGATCGATTTTTTTGCACACTCAATAAATTTTATGGATGGGCAAATTTGAATTTAATAGAATATTGAGGGGTTATTTGGAAAAAAAACCCCTCTTAATAATTTCTATTCCTATCCTATTAAAGGGGTTAGCCGGTCAACAATAATCATCTGATTTTATGCATCCTCTTCATCACGATTCCTGCAGTTTTTGGTGATAGGCGCAACAAACCGCTGGTCATCTTCTTTGAGTTCCGATTTCCTTCCTCTCTAGATCGACAGATTTTGGCACTCCATTCACGGGAAAAGAAAGTGGCATTTTGTTTACTGTTTCTCATCTTTAAGATTTCTGCCCTAGCAATTACGCCATTGATTTCACCATTGTCGGCTTTCTCATCGCTAGCTCTTCGGAAAGCCAATCTCAAGCCACTATCTTCATTCTACTCGGAGATTCTTTGAGCAACTCCTATTTTTCCACAAGACTGGCATCTGCATCTCTGTTTTGGAAGCCGAAGGAAGAGGAAATAGGCCTCACGTTCACTGGGCTTACAAGTGCTGCAGATTCTCCTTCCTCATTTCAACTGCCACCAAAATTATACTGCAATTTTTCAGTGTTTTGGTCAAAATCATCATTCTACACTAAGAAGATATTCAATATCTTATTTCTTTTCTGATTCAAGAAATTGATTTGCCCAAGAGTAGAAAGAACTTGGGTTTTTGTTTCAAGAGTAGAAAGAACTAGGACATATCATAGTTTCTTCATTCAAGGCTTCTAAAGATTTGCCCAATTGGCCAATTCAGAAAGCAAGGAATTGATTTTGTTTATGCAAGCTAAATTGATTCCAATACAGTGAATGGTCTCTAAATCCTCAAGGGCTTCCAACTTCATTAAAGCCAATACAATTTTCTATTGCGAATGGCGGCTACGATAAGACATGAAGCCGAATACAAAAATGGTACGCATTTTATTTTATTTTCCGCACTTCATTCTATTTGCATACTTCATTACATTTTATATCATTGTGCTCGCATATATATTCACAGGTGATTAAATATTGATTTGATTACACTGCACCATAGGAAATATTTAATTCTGCTCATGTTGGTTCTGTGTGCATTAGTCACACGGCATTATTTAATTTTAATAATCATTTAAATCAATTTTTTGTTTGTGACTAAACAAGCTAAAATATTAATTTCTAATAGTTGATTCCATCCAGTGCTAAGTGGCATTATTTAGTAGCCTTTGGGAAGGGCTACTCTGGATTGGATTGGGGCTTGCTGGAATGCTGGAATGGAATCAAAATGAAGAAAACTGGTCTACAAAATAGTGGTAGGTGTTCTGGATGGGGGAGAAGATGAATAGTGGAAGTGGTATTGTTGGATGGAGTACAGAAGGTTGCTGGATAGAGACTACCACATTGTTGGTGGTTCCACGATAGAGGAAGGGACGGGAAAGAAGTACAGTGGACGGGGAGGGGGAGGGAGGATTGTTGTGACTTGCGGTGGTTATTATGGTTCCATGACCGAGACTGGGACTGTCGGAGGAGGCGTCAACCAGCTGTAGAGGAGTGGTCGTAGATCTGCTGTAGAGGAAAGGCTGGTGATTGGGGCAGGCGACGGAGACTGGGGGTGTGCTCTGCTCGTCGATGGAAAAGGAGGTGGATGTGTGCGATTAGAACGGGAGAGAGCCAGGTAAGTGGGGAAAATATCGGGCGGTACTCATGAAGACCGACGGTAATGTCGCACGAGGGAGGAGGACGAGACATGTCTGGGGAAGTCATGGGCAGCCAAAGGAAGAAGATGAATAGTGGCGAACAGTTTTCTATAACCGGCAGGAGGAATCGTGCAGGAAGTAGAGGTTGTGCGTGTTTTGGGGAAAATACATGTGGCTGGGATGAATTTAGAGGTGCGGTTTAGGTTGAAATTGTGGGAGTAGTGAGAGGTTATGCGAATACAATGGGAGAAATGAGATATTAGGAGAAGTGAGTTGGGACGTCGCACCCCAGGGTCTTGCGGCCTCGCACCATGAAAGACTGCCGGTCTAGAATCTCTCACAAACAAACAATTATGGAAAAAAAGAATCCACCCCTATTTATAATAGGAGGCGCGATTGGGCATCGGGCGTGAACAACTATGATTGGTCGTTATGTCCGATGTCCTAAATCAATAAATACATGCTTAATAGATAAATAAAATATGCATATATAATAAAATGACAATCCGGACACGCTCGTGGTCTCAGATCGCCGATCCAATAAGCGGCTCCTATGCGAATATACAAATGTGGGCCCTACTGACTGGTGACCAGTAGTCTGGTGCCGATCTCCATCGTGTCTGCATCTAGAAGGAGGGCATGCCTATATCCGACAACCACGTCAAAGACACAACAGACATTGAGTACTTCACTGTAGAGAAAATTTACATAGATAGAAGAGCTTGGTCAACATGCTTTTCAAATCGGCAAATGTGAAGACGAATGTCAACCCAGAGATGCTGAAGGTAAGTGAAGGTCCCATACTTGGCTTTGCTGGAGAGAGGTAAGATATCAATGGTTCAATCTTGCACTATTGATCACAAGTTACCTGGATTGTGCAAGTTCACATGTTTTGCATGATAATTTACATGTTTCGTATGACTCGCGTGTGTTATATCAATTATCATTGATACTTCTTTGTATGTTTTATGTCATTAGCATGAACTGCATGAATTTGTCCGACGTAAAATTGTCATAAGTAATAAAAATTATAAAGTTTATAGAAACCTTCACTAGAGAAAGCAGAACATTAGAGAAGACGAACAAGTGATGGTTAGAATTAAGGCTGAGAAGTTCCCTCGGGGAGCAATGACAAAATTAAATGTTAAGCAAATGAGCCCTTATACAATAGTACGAAGAATTGGATTGAATGCTTGCGAATTAAAAATCCCTGGAAGTATGAAAATTCATCATGTATTCAACATTGAGGATATGAATCCATATGAGCCCCATGAGTATTTGAGTTCTTTCCCTAACACTACCCGTAATCCTCAGTAATCACTTAGGTTAGATACTTCCCCTAAGTTTCAACCTCATCCTACTATAGAATTAGCAGCATACTCACTAGTTTTTAATTCAACGTCAGTTCCTCTTTTGGCACCTGAGAGTATGCACTCTTACACTAAGAGCATAACATACATTGTGAGCCAGGACATTTCAGTGACACCGGATGACTCCACAGTATAATAGCTAGACCATTTGAGGGAGCGACAAAGGATCTCAGCTTGCTAGACACTCCCTCTATTGATAATACTTGGATAACACCAGAATAGCTCAACTTTTACTCATGGGATTCATAGTGAGTTTGATTATCTTCCTTAATCGAGGATGAATGCTCACAAGCTGGGGGAATTGATGGGGATCACAGATCAAAGGCGTGCTGACACTTATCAAAGCCCGCACAAGTCTACATTGGCAGGAGGCTAGGATCGTCGTATAGACAATTTGAACCGACAGTTGGGCACGACAATATTTTTATGTACTTTTGTATTTTTATTTCATGTAAAATTAGTGAATGCATACTTCGGATAATCTCGGTCATATGTAGTAGGTTTTAAGTCTATAAATAGAGGTCTAAGGGATGATTTCCTGAGATCGTAGAACTTTGAAAGAATTTCCACACTCTCACGGTTTTCCCACGGTGTCGATTCTGTGGACCCTAGGCGCCGAAACCAAAGTAACTACTTTTCCTAACCAATCCACTTAACATAACTACCCCCACCATTCATTCACCTGTTGGATTTCGCTGACATCATATGCGTAGAGGAAATGCACAAAACCCCAGAAGATCCATATGACACTAACTAATCAAGAAATCTAAGTTAAATCTGCAATGATACAGTGAAATCTAGTTTAATTTTGGAGGAGTTAGCCGAACACCAAACATAAAAAATTATACACATCCTTATCGGTATTCACACTAACATTGGGACTCTGGCGCAGTCCGTCCAACAAACTCGCGGAAGGAAGAAGATCGGATGTAATAGAAACGAAGTACAAACTTTGTTTGAACAAAAATTGTCTTTGTTTTCTCTTCTCTCCTCTCTTAGTCTCTCTGAGACGAATAACTTACAGTTTCGAAAACGGCAATACTTTTTATATGTATAGTGTTTTGAAAACACTAAATGAAGAGTAATGCAATGAAGGCCCTTGATGTTGGAGAGGTAGGGTTGCCACGCAGGCTTTCAACTAAGAAAAAGAAGGCAAAGAACATTGTCACACATGGACGAGACAAACTAGTTGCAAGCAACTGAAGGGATGAGTTGTCCAAACTAAGGAGCTGCAAATTAAGACGGTATGCCAGAGGAGACGAGCTGTCTACGTTTGAAGGATGATACAATCAATCTTGCTTGCAATGTGATAAGATGTGATACGACTAACGAGGGGTGAACCGCCATTCATACAAGATGAAGGGTCGATTTGTCACAAGAAAGTTACGATGAGGAGAGTGTTACAGATCAGTTTTGAATCCTTTGTCAGTTATCATATTATATGTATTGAGTTTGTATTATGAGTGAGTCTTATTATATTAGGATATTTTATTATGGTTTGCGTCTTCATGTATTTACGGGTGTGTCACCCGGGGGTTCTATAAATAGACCCTTAGTGTCTTGTATGAGATTATGAAGAAATGAAATCTAATTCTTGTCTCTTGTTGTGAGATCTTGGTGGCTCTCTCCTCCAACGAGCAACCCCGCCTAGGCAACCGCGGTTCCGGCTCCACGGTATCCCCCACTACCTCATCTTCTCCATCTCCAATCACTATTCCGGCGAGTTACCGTTGTTACAGAAGTAGGCCTGTAACAACTTTGGTATCAGAGGTCTCGGTCCTCTTCCGCCGACGAACGTCCTCCCACTCATTCCGTCGCCAAAGCCACCGTCGCAGAATACACAGTGCACTCCCCAACCTTCACTTCCCGAGCCCTGCGCCAGTGCACTCCCCCAACTCCTCAGCCATCGTCTCCTTCCTCACTGCCCGCGTTCCCCGCAGACGGCATCCAGCGCAGCTGCACCCGTCGAGCTTGTGAACCGCACGCCTCCCGTCTTTTTTCCTTCCCGAGCCTCCCCACCTACGTCGAGCTCGTGCCTCTTCCTCGTGACCCTCTGCAATAGGGATGTCGAGCGCTGCGCCCCGACATTTTCCGCCCAACCAGCAACGCATGCCGCCCTGCATCCAATTCCGCCTTGAGCCCTGCGCCAGTACACTCCGACAGCTTTTACGCGTGCCTCTGCTCAGCTCGAGCCCCGCCCCTTCCATTTGTGGCTTTTTTCTTTCATCGAGCCCACCCCGCCTATACCCCAGCTATTAAATCTTCTTTACTCCCCACCACCATTCCCTTCCCTTCCCTTCCCCAATCTTATCCACCCCGTCTATACCCAGCTATTTAACCGCTGCTTCTCATTTCCCTTCCCCGACATTTGGCTAATTCAATTTCTCCTCTTCTAATTTCCCCCAGCCCTTCTCTTTTGGTGCACCATTATTTGTGCCAATATTGGGCACCACCGTGGCTCTCGCGACCACTCTCAGTCGTCCGACTCGGCACACTTCGACCGCCCGGTCACCCGCTCCTCTTCTCGCTCCTCATCCCACACTATGGGTGACTCGCCGGATCAACTAAGTCAGATTATGACCATGCTGCAGACCGTCATGGCACAACAAGCTGCGCACACTGCCCTCGCGGACCGCCATCAAGACATTATTGCCCTCTTCAAGCGCCTTGATGATCTTCCTACCACCCCCGCACTCGATCCTACAAGTAGCAGTCAGGCACCACCGCTTCTCCTTCAAGCACCGCCGCCCCTAACCATCCACGAGCCACCGTCGTCAGTCCTCGCGCACCCCGACGCTGCAATTGTTCCACGCTACATCCGATTGGAATTTCCTACCTATGATGGGAAAACGGATCCATTGAGTTGGCTCACCAAGTGCGAGCAATTCTTCGGTCACCAACAAACTCCGGCAGCAGATCGGATCCATTTAGCATCCTTCCATATGCTCGACTCTGTTGTTTTATGGGCCTCTCGACTTCTCACCGACCGGCCGAATCTGATTTGAGACGACTTCCAGCGACTCTGCAACTTGCGTTTCGGATCTCCTATCCGCAGTAACTCCCTCGACGCACTCACATCTCTACGTCAAACTGGTACCGTGGACAAGTACCTGAAACAATTTCAGCTTCTCTTAGCGCATGTCCCTCTTGCCCAGGATATGTAGGTTGACATTTTCACCGCTGGACTTCGCGAACGACTGCGACTGGATGTTGAGTTTGAGGCCCCTCCAAACTTAGTGACTGCTATGAGTCTGGCCCGACTCTGCGATCGTCGCCTCCAGCTAGCACATGATGCCTACCCGCCCCCACCAACATTGCTCCACACTGTCGTATCGAGGATCCTCCAACTCCACCGGTCCGCCGATTATCTCGTGCGGAGATGCTGCAACGACGCGCCCAGGGCCTATGTTTTAATTGCAACGAACAGTACACTTGTGGCCACTATTGCACCCGGCTCTTCTACCTACATGTCGAGAACTCTGACGACGAGGGAATCAGATAGAGTTTGCAGGCAAACTCTTTTTGGAGACAGATGAGATGTTACAAATCAGTTTCGAATCCTTCGTCAGTTATCATATTATATGTATTGAGTTTGTATTATGAGTGAGTCTTATTATATTAGGATATTTGATTATGGTTTGCGTCTTCATGTATTTACGGGTGTGCCACCCGGGGGTTCTATAAATAGACCCTTAGTGTCTTGTATGAGATTATGAAGAAATGAAATCTAATTCTTGTCTCTTGTTGTGAGATCTTGGTGGCTCTCTCCTCCAACGAGCAACCCCGCCTAGGCAGCCGCGGTTTCGGCTCTACGGTATCCCCCACTACCTCATCTTCTCCATCTCTGATTACTATTCCGGCGAGTTACCGCTGTTACGGAAGTAGGCCTGTAACAAAGAGTTGTCGTCAAAATGATTGGAGAATGGATCTGTACATAGGGAACAAACATCAAGAACAATGCAAGAAGCATATGAATCATGGACGAAGAACAGTGTGGTCGTTGAGAATGAATGCTCTTTTGCATTCGGGGCATTCATAGAAATAGTAGAAACAACAATAACCCAAAGAGGAGGAAATACACGATGACTTCTTTGATCGAGACAAAGACTAGAGGTTGTCGATGGGTTAGCTGCTCTAATACCAAGCCTAATGTGTTGTGTTAGGTTGCACACAAAACTTGTATATAACTAAGGGGGAATACAAAAAAATCACAGTCACTTAGGACTTAGAAAATACAAAATACAAAAGAAACAATGTACACAAAATAAATACATAATCAAGCTGTTATATTGTTACATGCTGCGTATTATTATAATTATTTCTATTATCTAAGTTTTTAGTTGTTATCATTATGTAGGATCCTCAAGCCCCGAGTCTAGTATTAGGTGTCATCATTAGTGTTTTGTCTTCTTATATGTTGTAGCCTATATAAAGGCATTGGATGTGTTGTAGGAAGGAATGAAGAAAGAATTCTAGTTCCCATCTTTTGAATGTGAGATCTTGGTGACTCTCTCTCCTCTAACGAGCAACCCCGCCTAGGCAGCCGCGGTTCCGGCTCCACGGTATCTCCACCATCGTCATCTCCACCTCCGACCATCACCGAGTTAGGTCCGTAGCAACTTGGTATCAGAGGCTCGATTCTCTTTTGCCGCCAACATTTCCCCGTTCTGTCAAGACCCCAGCAGGCCCCTTCACCACATCAAGCATCGTCATCCACACAGCAAGGCCACATCTTCTGCTTCATCAAGCCTAGCCGGCGAGCCACTTGCAACACTCTTCACAGTTCTCATCCCCCTCCGATCGACTCCTCCTGCTCCATCGACGCCAGAAACCGCAAAAAAAAACAATCGGACGCTGCATCGCGTCTGCATTTGTTTTTTCTGCCTCGACAGGTTAGTGTCGCCGCCCCTTTCTGCGACCAGCGGTGAGTGTCGCCGCCCCTTTCTGCGACCTAGAGATCTCTGCGTCTGCTCCCCCTTGCTGCATTGAGGCCAACGTGAGCCCCGCGACATCTTCTGCCGACTCGAGCCCCATCCCCGCCTGCTCGAGCCCCACACCGCTGATTTCTGACCTAACGCCTCACGCCACAGATTTTTACAGAGCGTCGGGCATTTGCATCGGGACCTGTTCGACCGGCATGGACATTGGCTCTTCCACGCGGTTTTGCCCCCATCAGCTCGTATTAAATCACCCAACCACAACAAACAAGGGTTTCAACTGCGGGAAATTACTGTCTGATATCGCTCTGCTGGCCTTATTACACTCGAGTTACTTAATTGAGCAGCCACAACCACCCATTACTGGAGTTGATTAATTCTAAAGTGGATTAATAATTCATTATTTCGGAAATGTTACTAAGTATTGCCGATACGTCCGCCCTTTGTTCGATGCTAGATGATTTCACGGCCTCCAGGGATGCACGCCTTCGGAATGCCGACGCACTCCTCCACCACATTAAGGTAGCGTTTGGTTGGGCTTTTTTCCTACGGTGCGTTTGAACCGCACCTCAATTTTACGCATAAGCGGCGTTTGGCGCAGCTTATCATGCAAACCGCGGTTTGTAAAAACCACGATTTTGCCCTATAACCTCACCGCGCGATATTTCTGCTTTCCGCCGCACAAAAGCTGCTGATCGAAATCCCGAAATCCCGATACAGCGTCTTCTTCCCCGACCCTTCCCCGACGACAACGTTCTTCCCCGGCGGAACCCCTGCTTTGCCCGCTCCTCTTCCCCGACAACACATCCGACGCCTCTCCTGGATCGACCGGAAAGCAGCTCTCCCGAGCATCGATGACGAGGGACTCCAGAATTCGGGAATCGACGTTTTTAGCATCGACGACG
The DNA here is from genome assembly GCA_039583875.1 of Platanthera guangdongensis. Classification (NCBI taxonomy): domain Eukaryota; kingdom Viridiplantae; phylum Streptophyta; class Magnoliopsida; order Asparagales; family Orchidaceae; genus Platanthera; species Platanthera guangdongensis. The sequence goes on along the minus strand of CM077153.1, from coordinate 14,567,505 downwards.
ACGACTCCAGCTATCGCGGTGGCCTTCTTCCCCGACGACGACGCCCCGCTCGTGGCCGCACGACTCCAGTAATTTCTCCTCCGACCCGAGCAAGTATACCCCTTCTCCTCCTTTTCAATATTAGGGCTTTTCATTTTTTTCCAGTACCTGATTTTCAGTTTTCCTCCATGTGTGTGTTGTGCAGTTTTCCTCAATTTTAGGGCTCTTTGTGTGTGTGTTGCAGATTTTGATTGTTTCCAGATTTTGGGTTGTATGTGTATGTGTGTGTGTTTGTGTATGTGTGTGTGTGTGTATGTGTGTGTGTGTTGTGTTGTATGTCTGTGTGTGTGTTGTGTTGTATGTGTGATTGTTTGTTTTGTGTGTTTGTTATATGTGTGTGTGTTTGTGTTTGTTTGGAATAAATATATTTGTGTGTTATATGTGTGTGTGTGTGTGTTTGTTATATATGTGTGTGTGTGTGTTTGTTATATATTTGTGTGTGAGTATGTTATATATTTGTGTGTGTGTGTGGAATAAATATATTTGTGTGTGTGTGTGTGTGTTATATATTTGTTTGTGTGTGTGTGTGTTTGTTATATATGTGTGTGTGTTTTGTGTGTGTGTGTGTTGTATATATATTTGTGTGTGAGTATGTTCTATGTATGTGTGTGTGTATGTGTGTGTTGTTATGTGTGTGTGTATGTTATATGTGTGTGTGTGTGTTTGTTATATATGTGTGTGTGTGTGTCCATCATCAGAATGTGGTTGCAGCTGTATCTTTGGTGACCGAGTATACTTCCATGATGCTTTGTCCGGTACCGCGCATGACTTCAAAGCAAACAAACGATAAATGGGTGGTAGAGCTACTATGCGGGTCACCGGTGAGGTTTCATGACTCTTTCATGATGAGTCAAGAAATTTTTATGGACTTATTGCATGCTCTGGAAGAGAAGTGTGGCTTTCGGGGAACAAGAAGGACTGCATCCCGGGAAATCCTGGCGCTGACAATATACGTATTATCGCATAATGAATCAATGAGAAAAACAATTGAGCGCTTTCAGCATTCAACGGAGACAGCTATCCGATTTTTTTCTCGAGGTCTTCGTGCTTTGCTGAAGTTAGCGAAAGAAGTGATTCAGCCATCAGATAGATCTTTCAGCAGTACTCCCCCAGAGATTATGTATGACAGACGTTACATGCTATTTTTTAAAGATTGCATCGGAGCAATTGATGGGACACATGTTCACGCGTGCATACCAGTTGGAAGTCAGGTACCTTATATTAGGAGACGTGGCAGTCCAACCCAAAATGTCATGGTTGCTTGTGATTTCAATATGTGCTTCACTTTTGTTATGCCGGGTTGGGAGGGATCAACGCACGATAGCCGTATTTTCAATTTTGCGATAAGTGATCCACGTTACACCTTCCCGCATCCACCTCTAGGTAACTATGTAAAATTTTGTTATATTATTTATTAATACACAAAATAATTGCCCCTAAATATTATTAAATAATTTTCAGAAAAATATTACTTGGTAGATTCTGGTTATCCTATGCAAAGAGGATACCTGAAACCGTATCAAGATACGCGCTATCATCTACCAGACTTTGCTCTTGGTGGTCGTCGAGCCGAAAGAGACCGAGAGATTTTCAATCACGCACACTCATCACTAAGAAGTGTGATAGAACGATCTTTTGGTGTTTGGAAAAAGAAATGGGTCATACTACGGGACATGCCAAGCTATCGTTTCGACAAACAAGTAGCTATTGTGATTGCCACTATGTGTTTACATAATTTCATTCGTCGACATCCATCGCGTGTGGACATTGATTTTAGTGAGTCTGAACAAAGGGTTCAAGACCATGGGATGTCCTCACAAGATCCACAAGAGACATGTACTGACACTGCAGGTGGTGTAGAGGAGATGATTGCGCTACGTAATAGTATTGCGAATCAGCTGTATGAATCAAGAGCGTAAAGTGTAAAACATTGTATCAATGAACCTTAATTTTGTGTTATGAATGAATCTTTGTTTAGTATTGTGTTATGTCACTTTCATATTTGAAAATTTTTTTTTTTGGTAAAAACTCCGTTTTGAATCCAAACAACTTTTCGGAAACTCCGTTTTGTAAACTCTGTTTCACCCAAACAGTTTTTTAACAAAACTATGTTTTCCAGAATCAGCACTTTTTCAATCAGCAACAGCTCATCAACAGCTTTCCATCAGCAACAGCTCAACCAAACAGACCCTAAGAATCCGACAACCGCCTTTCTGCTGCAGCCCGTGTCCCTGCCGCTTCCACCGTCGTCTCTCTTCGTGCAGTCGCCATCTGCGCCGCCCGCTGACGTGCCACCACTCTTAACGGTAATTTCCCTTCCACCATCACCTGTCGTGGTGGTACCGCCCCACCTTGGGCCACCTTCGACAGACATCATGGCCACCTTTCCGCCAGCACTTGCTCCTCCGGCCACCGCTCTGCCAACCCCGACAGTCACCTCACCTCCTACAAATCTATTCCTTCTGTCGGTCGTCGCTTCCCCGACCTAATTGTTGTTGCTGCTCCTCACCGCTCCACCGACCTTACTGAAGTCATTACTTACACCGCTCGTCTTTCCAACGGCGCCGCCGCTACTCACCGACACCGCCGTCGTCGCTACGCGATCTCATGCATTGTTCTGGCGGGAGATCAAGCTGCCAGATGCTCCGGTCACCACGTGGAATTCGAGATTGAGGGCAAGCTCGATTTCAAGGGGGATGAGATGTTACATGCTGCGTATTATTATAATTATTTTTATTATCTAAGTTTTTAGTTGTTATCATTATATAGGATCCTCGAACCCCGAGTCTAGTATTAGGTGTCATCATTAGTGTTTTGTCTTCTTATATGTTGTAGTCTATATAATGACATTGGATGTGTTGTAGGAAGGAATGAAGAAAGAATTCTAGTTCCCATCTTTTGAATGTGAGATCTTGGTGGCTCTCTCTCCTCTAACGAGCAACCCCGCCTAGGTAGCCGCGGTTCCCGCTCCACGGTATCTCCACCATCGTTATCTCCACCTCCGGCCACCACCGAGTTAGGCCTGTAACACATATATAACTGCATTGAGATAGGTACAGAAAGTCATATGCCTTATTCGTGCTAAATAAAAAAGGGATCAAACAATCAAATATTAAAAGCAAAGTCTTAAGTCCATGTCTGGTTGGATCCGTGAAGTGGGGAAAAATATACTTATGACAACGATAGCAGTGCAGAGAAAATGAGAAATTTATTCATGCAATATCATGGTAAGGCCATTGACAATTTATATTATCATCATCATCAAAAGCCTTATCCCAACTATTGAGGTCATTTTTACGGATCCCAATTTTTCATTTTCTATATAGTGTTGCATAGGTGTTAAACCAAAACTAAATCACCTTGAATTTTTTTTATCTATATTGCATTAGATCTAACACTTCTCTATTACTTAACTATTTGCATAGAACAAAATGAAATATTATGCCCTAATAGTCGCAAATTTTAATTATGAATGAAGCATACCACACTTTCAGGAACACCAGGCGGGGGTAAGGACAGGTTCCTTGGTGGCGGGCCTTGGAGGTATGATCTCTTGTCAAAGCGCCATTCCCCAATCTTTCCATAAGTCAGTTTGCCCTTTAAAATTTGAAAATATCAATATACAATTAAGGGTAAGGAAAATTAATTAAATTAGATCAGATGAAATTATATAAGTTGAATAAGACAGATCACCTTTAAATTGTAGTCACAACCGTAAGTATAATGAATAATGAATGTGTTCCCAATCTTCAAATCAAAAGGAGGCTGATAAACATTTCAATTGTTAAATTCACATTTTAGACCTAATTCAGCTTATATTAATATCCAAAGAGGATGATAAAAAGAGTTCCAAATAATTGAGTAAAAATAGAAAATGATACCTGTATCATAAAATCCTTGCGAAGAATATGTTGCACACCATGCAAAGCACTAGCAACAGCATAAGCATACCTATGGTCAACAACATGAAACAACCCTAAAATCAGACACCGTAGTATAGACCAACTGCATAAATCACACACACACACACATACATACATACATACACACACATATACATATACACACGGGGGCCTCCCATGCAGCCACAACAGGACCCCACCCGCAACAGGGTCATGGCCTGACGACACTCCCGGCCCTCACAGTCCCCCCCCCCCTCCGAGCCGGTCGCTCTGTAGAAATCCCCTGCATGACTGTCCTCAGGGGGTTGCGAGCGGTGGGAGTGTCATCTAGGCGTGGCACTGTCACTGCCGCTGCAGGGCTGTGTACTGTCACTCAAAATAAATAAAATTCTATTAACAAAAATTTTGGTAGCTGTCCCCCTAAAAAAATTTAAATAAATAAAATCTCAGTGCCCCACTTAAAATTGTTAACACCTTATATAATATTTTATCATAAAACTTAAAATTGTGGGTTCAAATCCCGCATTCCACCGCCGCCGGGTTTTTTTTGTAGAGATCAAAATAATTTATGCTTGAGCAACGGACGGACATGAGAAACTGCTCAGCACTGTAGAACTTCCATGTTTCCTTATTATAAGTATAGATAGAAAGGGAGAGGGAGAAAGAGCATGATAAATGATTCTCACATTTCAAGCACCCATCCAAAAGCTTTATCTGTCTCCGGATCTTCTTTCATTTTTAGGGAAACATTCATCCACGTAGGAGCAATTTTTTCAAGTTGTGTCTGAGCAGGTCCAGTAAAGTAAAACAATTCACATACAAAAAGAGAAAACAATTGAAGCATAAGTAGGCAAGGAAAAATATTTCCCCAGTTGTAATCTTGTAATTGAAAGCTTTTTCAGATAGGCTGTTAAAGATCCAATCTCAACCTGATCCAATCCCAGCTCAAGATCAACCCAAAGTCATTAAATTTGATCCCAAGCCAAACCAAAAAAAATTGTTCATAGATTGGCTCAACCACTCACGATTTAAAAAGTTTGTTCATAAATATATTTTGCCTGATCTCAAGATGACTTGATTGGATTCAAGCTTGGCTCAATTAAAGTTCAATCCGAGCCTGGCTGGGATTGTTAGGGCATGCCCATTTCAACCTGAGCTCAATTCAAGCCAAAACCCAATCTGATTTTCAAAAATCTTCTATCAATGAGCTAACTTCATAGACTTCTTTTAATCAGTGAAAAGAATCTAATTATAATGTAAAATGAAATGTCTACCTTCTTTATAATGACGGGAGAATTGCCGATAGGATCAACATTTGTCACAGGACCTTTCTCTTCAGGATAGTATTTCCTTATGATTTTCTCGTTTTCAGAGGGCTTAATATAGAAGAAAGAAAATGCAGCCGGGTAATCTCCACGAGACAAGTTGGGCAAAGGATTCACAAATATGTGGTCTGGTTCTGCCATAAGTATGTAACTGCAAATTTCCAACAAGCATGAACAATTCACAAAGCATGTCATGAAAGAAGAAAGAGTGGACTGGCAAAGAAAGTTTAGATAAATCTTACTCTTCCTCAATTTTTGCCACTTTCAGCCATTGAACAAAAGCCCATGGTCGATTCAGTACAATGTAACCCTGTCAGAAAGGTCAAAAGATCGATAAAGCTTAGTAATAAAGCATACCTTTCCCAAACAGCACAAAGAGCACGCTCATCTTCATTCACGGAGATGAATGCTTTCAATATGAGGGGAATTGATGGGATCGCGACACACATTGACCTACACAATGATCAGAACCGTCCATTTTATGCGGATCGACGATCCCGAAATTTTAGTTATTTTTTTGTATCTTTGTGATTATTATTTTCATGCATTTGAGGGGTCGTTATGATCGGAGAATCATGACCGTCCGTGATGGAACAAGAGTGTATAAATAAGGATAAATGATTCCATTTGAGTGGATTGAAAGTTGAAGAGGAAAGTTTTTTCTTTTGGTCACCCAGTGCCAAAGCCAGAAATCCAAGTGCGAAGCATGTAAGTTATCTCCCAGTGGGAAGCCAGTAAGCCAAGTGCGAAGCTTGGTAGTTATCCCCCATTTTCCCACTCTCCTTGGCCAACCACCCCTTCCTTCCACCACCCCCTTGACCGGCCACCCATAGTCTCCTCCTTGTCATGGAACCACCTTCCTCCTCCCACTACATAGCCGACCACCTCTCTACGCACCCCTCTCCACATTTCCAAAAATAGCACCCAAAATTCACATTAAAACCTGTAAAAACTTCTCTGAAGCGGGAGCTAATGAGGTCGCAGGAACACTCAACCACAACCGAAGTCAAATAAAAGACAGCAACAATGAAAGCACGAGAGTTTCCAATCAGAATCAACTTCTATTACAGACCGCAGTATACATTGCGAGACATGATTACAATGTAAACTGGGAAAAATACAAAAAATTTGCAGCAACAAGAAACCGCGCGGACTGTTTCCAGAACCCGCACAAGCCGCCTACTCGCCAGCCCTGTCCACCGAGACCGCAGAAGCCGGCTACCCGTAGCTAACCGCGCGGACTGTTGTTATTGCAAATGATGAGAGACCGGACAGAACCCGCTGATAGGCCGGGCGAACTGCTCCACTTATCCGCAACTCCGAGGAAGAGACCAAGCCGCAAGAACTGCGACCCGCTGCTAAACCGCTGACTGTATCCGCGAATTGTTCCACACCAACGTTCCCTCTAGTCGCCTAGCCGCCTGGTGTTAGCCGCACAACCTGCACAGAACAACTTCCTTAGTCGCAGCGGTTAGAAAACCTTAACCGCAAGTTTAAGCGTGAGCTCGTTCTTAATGTTCACTAGTACTTAATGATGAGCCGGGGGGTGGGGGTCCTATTTATAGGTGTAAGAAGGAGTGTCGTCACCGCCTATACCGATAGGATAACCGCTCATTAACCTTTGTCGACTAACACTTGTATCCGCAAAGTGTGAATACAAACCAGCTCGCCAGGTCGCGCCAAACCGCCGGAAAGACCACTAGTCCACCAACCGTGCCGAACTGCGAATCACCAAGGCAAGCTCGGCGAGCTAACCAAGCAGACCGCACAAGGCGAGCTTGGCGAGCTAGGCAACAAGCTAGACTTGTCCTCCCCATATCAAGTCCACAAAACATGTGATCATCAACCCAGACCGCGCCACCTAATACCAAGATCGCGCTCTTCTGAACAACCCCAGTCTGCAAACACCCATGCGGATTGCTCCATCAATCTGCGCGACCTCCAGGCAACCTGTCCGCGCAACAAAGCTTGCTCCACGATCTAACATCCAGACCGCAAGCTTTGACTCAAGCCGAACACCTACGAGCTCCATAGAGTCCGCACAACAACCAACGAACTCTGATCCATCTCGCCCTGAAAAGGCACTAGCGACCTGAGGGCAAACCGCCCCAGTTCTCTAAACCCGGCTGCCCCTTAGCGAATCAGAGAACCTGCCAACCATGGCAACCTCCAACGAATTCCACCACTAAATCGCGTATACACATCCTATCCGCCCGGTTACCACCAGAGAGAGCTTGCTGATCCAGACCGCCAGAAACCACAGCCATGTCGGCTGTCCAACTAGGCAACCCGCCAAAGCAATCTGCCTAGTCCGCGCGGTCTGCAGCCTGTGCGAACTGAACAACCAGTCCGCCCGACTTCCCCAACTTCACACTTCAACAATTTCAACACCCCCCCCCCTTGAAGTGAGAAGTAGAAACCAGCCCGAGCAACTCCCGTAACCGAGTAAACGGCTCCTTCGGCAACGGCTTGGTAAAGATATTTGCTACGTTGTCCTGACTCCGAACGTAGTCAACCATCAAAGACCCCTCCAACACCTTCTCACATATGAAGTGATGCCCGACCTCGATATGCTTCGTCCGTGCGTGACAAACTGGATTATTCCCCAGAATGAGAGCACTCTCATTGTCGCCGCGAATCAGAGTAGAACTCCGCACCTCTTCATGGATGTCATCCACTAGCCGCCTAAGCCAGATGGCTTCCTGAGCAGCCAAGGCCGAGGCCTTGTACTCTGCTTTGGTAGTGGAGACGGACACCGAATCCTGCTTCTTGCTGCACCACGAAACTGTCGCTGATCCCGTGAAAAAGACATAGCCAGATGTCGACTTCCGATCATCTGTATCTCCCCCATAATCAGCATCCGTGTAACCATGCAAACAAAAGCCTGTGTCCCTCTTATACAAGAGACCCATCTCCAAGATAGATTTGACGTACTTCAGGATACCTTTAGCCGCCACCAGATGAGGTTTCCGCGGCTGCTCCATATACCGACTCACCCGGGCTACTGCGTAAAAAATATCTGGTCTAGTAATAGTCAGGTATATCACACTCCCCACAAGAGCCCGGGAAACCAAAGGGTCTGAAAGAACCCTTCCCTCATCTCGCCGAAGTTTAATGTCAACCTCCAGAGGAACATAACTGCTCTTCCCATCTTCCATGCCGAATCGCTTAACGATCCGCTCCGCAAAGCCCTTCTGGGAAACAAGCATGCCATCCTTCTGCCTTTGCACCTCGAGCCCGAGGAAATGGTGAAGCTCACTCAGATCCTTCATCTCGAACCGGATAGCTAGCTCAGCCCGGAGCCTAGCGACTTCCACCTCTGAGTTCCCCGTGACGATCATATCATCAAGGTACAACAGAACGAAGTACCCACAGAAATGGAGATATTCTGCGATCTTCCTATACCACGCCCGAGGTGCTTGCTTCAGACCGTAGAGGACCTTTTTCAGCTTGCAAACGTGTCCTGGATGTTCTTCAGATACGTAACCCGGTGCTTGCACCAGGAAGATGCCCTTGTCAATCTCGCCGTAGAGAAAAACATTCTTTACATCAAGTTGTCATACCTTCCACCCTTGGCAAGCCGCCAAGGAGACCACCACCCGTACCGAAGTTATCTTGGCTATAGGGCTAAACGTCTCCTCATAATCCTCCCCGAACTGCTGAGAGAACCCCCAAGCTACAAGGTGAGCCTTGTACTGCTCGATACTCCCGTCAGCCTTCTTGTTCAGCTTGTACACCCACTTGCACGTCACATGAGTGATGTCTTCGACTTTGGGCACAAGAACCCAAGTCTCATTCTTCCTGAGGGCAGTCATCTCCTCATCCATAGCATCCTCCCACTCCTTGACTCCAATGACGTTCTCAAAGCTCGAAGGCTCACGTTCATCCAAGGGATCTGCGAAGAAACATGAGACAAGGCTCACCGTGTTTCCATCCCTATACCGAGCTGGTGGGATAATAGTCCTCTTGGACCTCCGCAGGGCTTGACCCTGATCCACCACTTCTGCTGCTTCTTTTGTGCTAGTCTGATCCTGGGCACACTAGGAGTATCGCTCCCCCTGCTTTCAGATCCAGAAGCCTCCTCCCCGGAGCTAGTTGCCGCCGGAGCACCTGGCGACACAAACAACTCCACCAGAAGATCCCGAGCAGCATCTCCTTGCCCTCCGTCAGACTTGCTCTCCTGAAGCTCTACAGACGAGCTAGCTTGGTATGACGTCAACTCGTCATACCACATCCTGGGAGATAACAGACCTTCGTGTCTCTGGATCCATGTACTTCCATTCCTTCTTCCGCTCATCATATCCAACAAAGATTAGTTTCATTGCTTTCGCATCTAGCTTCGTCCTAAGCGCATCTGGAACGTGCACGTAGCAAGTCGACTCGAACATCCGAAAATATTACACGCTGGGCTTCTCCTTGAAAACCAACTCATGAGGGGATTTCATATTGTTAGGACTGAGGGATATTCTGTTGATGACGTACGCCACACAGGCCATTCCCTCCGCCCAGAAGGCTCTAGGAATGCCTTTTGCGTGAAGCCAGCATTTGCAGGTCTCCGTCAAATGACGGATCTTCCGCTCTGCAATTTCGTTCTGCTGTGGAGTGTGAGCACAAGTAAGCTCCCGTTGAATGCCAAACTTTCTGCAGAAGTTCGATAAATCAAGCAAAGTAAACTCTCCGCCATTATCCGTTCTCAACTTCTTTACTCGCAGACCAAGCCGACCTTCCACAAGCTCCTTGAACTCCACAAACCTTTTGAACGCTTCTGCCTTCTCCTTCAGAAAGTATACACATGTATACCTGGAGTAGTCATCAACAAGAACCAGCATGTACCTGCTTCCGCCGAGACTTGACGTGACGGTATACCCCATTAGATCGCCGTGAATACACTCCAACGGTGCTCTACACCTAGTCTGCGATATGTCAAATGGAAGACGATGTGCCTTTCCATATTGACAACCGGCACAGACATGACCGTCTTCGTAGGATGAAAGACTAGACAGGCCATGCACCAGGCCTTTCACCGTCATAGCCTTTAGCTTGTTCATCCCTACATACCCCAACCTCTCATGTCAGATAGCTACGTTATCATTTACCTCCATCTTGTCAACATAAGTACTTGTCGATAAAACGAACAAGTCTTTTACCCTCCTCCCAATATGAGTAACGTCAGCTTTCACAGCTGAAACGTTTCGGAGAAACTTCACTTTTGTTGGCCCAAACAGAACGTGATACCCAACATCCACCGCATTGGTCACCGAGAAGAGATTTTTCTTCATCTCAGCTACATGATACATACTCCGCAACATGAGTGGCACCTGATCACTACCCAAAGAAACTGATCCCTACTTTTCTACAGATGCATAGTATCATCAGCAGTAATGATAGAAACATTACCTTTGAACTCCCACAGAGACGAGAATTTGGAGACATCCCCTGTGAGGTGATGACCGCACCCAGAGTCTACAATCCAGTCCTCCTGATAATTAATAGAGGAAAGTGGTGGAGACCAACTCCGATTAGGTTGAAAAAAAAAATGCCCGACAACGCACTCGAGGGGATCTCTATCGGCTCTGAATTTACATGTTGTATTTGTGTTTGTGTTGTAATTTGTGTGAAAAATATATATATATATATATATATATATATATATATATATATATATATATACACACACTAGCATCTTCGATCGGGCTTCACCCGTTCTCGATGCGTCGCTGCGGGCTTCGCCGGCTTGACCCCCCGGCGGGCTTAAAAGTATTTACAAGTATTTTAATAATTTTATTAATTATAAAACCATATTAATTATTAAATTAATTATTAAATAAAAAAAACCCAATCCCGCATCCCGCCCCCCACGACCTCACCCCCGTCGGCGGCCTGCCCGGCGCCCACCAGGGGGTTCGCCGGCCTCCGGCGAACCCGCCAGGGGGCGGCGGCGCTGGACTGCGCTGCGGGAGGGGGCAGGTATCAGGTTTTCAAGCAGGATGAACAGTGTTGTTTTTTAAGATTTGGCTAATTGCAGGCCACCCTTTATAGATCAAATGGTCAGAAGCAATTTTTTGGAGATCGGACGGTCCAGATGCGTTTCATGGTGTGCTCCAAATATGTCTACTGTATTATATAATAAAGATATATATATCTGTGTGTGTGTGTGTGTGCGTGCAATTGAGAGAGCGTGAGTTATATATATATATATAAGAATATAAATATATATATATATATATAAGAAAATATATATATATATATATATGTATATAAATGTAAAATTAATTAGGTATATATATATAAACACGGGACTGTAGGTTAAATAAAAAGAAGACCGGTTCGGCACTGTTCTCCTTCTCCTCTCCCGATCAAAGCTGCGGCTACAGTTCTGGTTCATCCATGGCGTGAAATAGGGCTTCCTCCCTGCGCAGAGATCCAGCAGGATTTTCGCCTCGACTCCTACCCACGAGCCAGCAGAGCCTCTGCAAACCGCTTCTGCACGTCTTCCGCCATATCCAACTGCACGACGCCACGGATTCAGCCCCACCCCTCTTCCAGCGCAGGATTTCCTCCACGATTTCAGCCGGCAGCCCGTTTTCGAGCTCGGGTTCACACACGCCGCTGCCCCACGACACCTCCCTCAACTGGCGAAGCCCACGATCCTTCTATGCCGACTCCAGCCATGGCCGACACCTGCATACCGTTAGTTAGTTTTACAGTTTTGTTTTCATTGTAACCCTATATAAAGGGATGTATTCTGTTCTAGTTTGTGATTGATGAATGAATGAAATTGATTTGTTGTATGCTTGCCGGATGGCTATTTTCGATGGTGGAGTTGTTGCGTGCTCCTGTTAGAAATTAGGCGCGACTGAAGCTTTGGTGAGAGCTGTAGGTGTTAGGAAATTTTGAGAACTGTAGGTGTTAGGTGTTTCCTGCCATTACCTCCCCTGGAGAAGTTGAACCGTACTGTGAAAGGTTTCACAGGCTGTTTCTTCGCTGCTGTTAGGTGTTAGGTGGAAGAAGATTTGAAGAATGTTGTTAATGATTTCCTGTGAGAATGTAATATGGTTGCTGTTGTTTAACTTGGGAAAGATGAACAGTGCAACTTTGTAGTTGCTGTTACGTTTGCTTTCCTTTGACCTGTTCCTCTTCTGTTGGTAGATAGGGGGTGAATAGTTTCTATTGTTGTGTCTAGCATCCGTGTCAAGAGTTGCTGAGTAGTAAGGTTTCAATATCTCCTTTGGTTGCTGCTTCCTTTGTGAGGGAATGAAATTGTGAGTTGAATGGAGTGTTGTGAGTGAGATTAGGAGTAAGTTAGGTTTGCTGTTAGTATTGAATTCCGTTGGAGCCACCATGAGGGAGAAGATAGGAAGGGTTAGCTTGGTGCTTCTATGAATAGTGGAGCGACAAAAAATATTGTGCTTTGAGATTTCGTGGAGCCACTTGTGAGAGAGCGAGTGAATTTAGGTTGATTAATTTGTGGCTTCCTTGCTTTGTTGAGTGATTCCGTGGAACCACCGCGTGTGAGGGAGCGTTTGATTCCTTGGTGCCGTGTGCGATAGCGGTCGACCTCGGAGCGGAAGATCGAAGGTGACGAGGAGTTCCTCGCGTGATCGTCATCGACTTCGGATACGGAAAGACGTCACTTTCCGTGGGTAACTTGTTTTTATCTTTTTCTTTGTGAGTGTCTATATTTTCTCTGAGGTTAACTAGACTCATTGTTGGGTTTTCGCCAGAGTATTGTCAGTGAACGCTACGTCGAAAATTTCAAACGGAAACGTATTTGGAGTTTACGATTTTCGCTTTGCTACGACAAAAGGGGACAGTACAAAAGTTGTGAATTTCGTTTCCCGGATTAATAATCGAACCATTATTTTAAGAACATCCTTTTTAAAACAAAAATAGTTTTGTTTGTGCTCTATAAAAAAAACATTGCTTAAATTCATAAGTCGGCGCAACACCCGCTCAAATTGTTTGCAAAATCCATATTTCATTGCATGCGGTTAGGGTTTCCTAGAGAAATAGCCGACAGGGCATAAACCCTACGCGTCGTCCAGCATCAGAAAGTGCTTGCACAGAACTGTCCGTCACAGAGGCACTCCCCCACTCTCCATCCTCAGGCTTGGACTCAGCCTCCTCCTCTGCAGCATGTCCTGGCTGAAGTTTAACTCTGCAATCCTTGCGAATGTGGCCAAGCTGGTTACATTTGTAGCAACGAGGTCCGCTACGCTTCTTCCCATCATCAGCCTTAGGAGACTTGCTCCCCTCCTGCTGTGATGAAGAAGATGAACCATTACTAACAAACGCCTTTGTCTTCTTCCTGTCCCATCTCATCTTCTTGCCCGAGAAGAGAACATCGTCGTCTCCCTTGGAGACCGACACTCCAGTCATCTGCTTTGCAAGGCTCTCCTGCGAAGCCAACAGATTCTCCAGCTCCAGCAAAGATGGCTGATTAGCCCAACCCTGAACAAAAGTAACAAAGACCACATACTCCTTCTGCAAGCCACGGACGATGTACCTTTTTAGCTTCGCCTCTGAGATGGGCTCATCCGGGTCCAGTGCCAAAATCTCAGCGCAGATGTTCTTCATCTTCAAGAAGAAAGATGACACTGACAGGTCTCCCTGAGTGGCCTTAACCAGCTCATTCTCCAAGAATTGTAGCCGAGCTACATTTTTCTTGTTAAGCAGGTCATCCAAGGCCATCCAGATCTCAGCTGCCGATCGACAATCAATAATGTGATCGAACAGCTCTGGTGAAATGACGCGCTTTATAGCGAATGCAGCCTTAGCATCCATACGCTTCTACGCCTTCACCGCCTCAACATTGCCTCCAGTAGCGACCACTTCAAGCTAGTTATCTCCACCGACAACTTCCCACAAATCCTCACCTAGAAGGTAGCCGTCTTTGTCAGCTGGTTAGTCTGCGTTAAGAGCTCGATTCCAATCTTTCTTGCATAACTGGCTTCTATGTTAACAGCTGAATCACTTGAACTTCAACGAATGTGAACTGCAACTCTTCAATACCCCTCTGATACCTGTAAAAATTTCTCTGAAGCGGGAGCTAATGAGGTTGTTGGAACACTCGATCATAACCGAAGCCAAATAAAAGACAGCAACAATGGAAGCACAAAAGTTTCCAATCAGAATCAACTTCTATTACAAATCGAGGTATACATTGCAAGACATGATTATAATGTAAACTGAGAACAATACAAAAAATTTGCAGCAATAAAAAACCACGCGGGCTGTTTCCAGAACCCGCAAAAGCTGCCTACTCGCCAGCCCTGTCCGCCGAGACCGCAGAAGCCGCCTACCCGCAGGGCCACAGCTAACCGCGCGGACTGCTGTTATTGCAAATGCTGAGAGACCGAACAGAACCCGCTGATAGGCCGTACGAACTGCTCCACTTATCCACAACTCCGAGGAAGAGACCAAGCCGTAAGAACTGCGACCTGCTGCTAAACCGCTGACTGTATCCGCGAACTGTTCCACACCAACGTTCTCGCTAGTCGCCTAGCCGCCTGTGTTAGCCGCACATCCTGCACAGAACAACTTCCTTAATCGCATCGGTTAGAAAACCTTAACCACAAGTTTAAGCGCGAACTCGTTCTTACTGTTCACTGGTACTTAGTGATAAGCCGGGGGAGTCCTATTTATAGGTGTGAGAAGGAGTGTCGTCACCACCTATACCGATAGGATAACCGCCCATCAACCTGTGCCGACTAACAATTGTATCCGCAAAGTGCGAATACAACCAACTCGCCAGGTCGCGCTAAACCGCCGGAAAGACCACTAGTCCGCCAACCGTGCCGAACTGTGAATCACCAAGGCGAGCTCGGCGAGCTAACCAAGCAGACCGCACAAGGCGAGCTCGGCGAGCTAGGCAACAAGCTAGACTTGTCCTCCACAGATCAAGTCCACAAAACCCGCGGTCATCAACCCAGACCGCGGCACCTGATACCAAGATCACGCTCTTCTGAACAACCCCAGTCCGCAAACACCCACGCAGACTGTTCCATCAGTCCGCACAACAAAGCTTGCTCCATGATCTAACATCCAGACCGCAAGCTTTGACTCAAACTGAACACCTGCAAGGTCTATAGAGTCCGCAAAACAACCAGCGAACTCTGATCCATCCCGCCCTGAGAAGGCACCAGCGACCTGAGGGCAAACCTCCCCAGTTCACTAAACCCGACTGCCCTTTAGCGAATCAGAACATGCCAACCATGGCGACCTCCAACGAAGTCCGCCACTAAACCGCAGATACACATCTTATCCGCCCGGTTACCACCAGAGAGAGTTTGCTAGTCCAGACCGCCAGAAACCACAGCCAAGCCGGTTGTCCAACTAGGCAACTCGCCAAAGCAATCTGCCTAGTCCGCGCGGTCTGCAGCCTGTGCGAACTGAACAACCAGTCCGCCCGACTTCCCCAACTTCACACTTCAACAATTTCGGCAACGGCTTGGTAAAGATGTCTGTTACGTTGTCCTGACTCCGAACGTAGTCAATCATCAAAGACCCCTCCAGCACCTTCTCCCGTATGAAGTGATGTCCGATCTCGATGTGCTTCGTCCGCGCGTGACAAACTGGATTATTCACCAGTTTGAGAGCACTCTCATTAGCTCCCGCTTCAGAGAAAGTTTTACAAAACCTTTTATTTTCTTCTCCGACCACCTCCGGTGATCCACCACCACATTTCCCTTTCAATTTCCTACATTTTTCAACTTTTCAACGATCGTCGGAAAACACATCTGGTCACCACCACTACCTCTGGCGATACTCGCCGGAAACCATCTCCTGCATCCACTACCCCTCAACCACCATAACTATCTCCCACTAACCACACTACCCCATTATCTCCACCTTCCTAAAATTTAGGTCCACTACTTTTTGAATTCTCTCATAGCCTTTCATCTCCCACTACTCCTTAATTCACTTGTCCATTCCCCAACCGTCCACCTCCCCTCCATTTCATCCATTATATGTTAACTTCCACTTCTTTGGCTCCACTTCCCTCTCTACACCCCAACATTATTTGGCTCCATCCATGATCCTCTCCTCACCCAGCAACCGGATAAAAAGCCCCCCCCCCCCAATCTTTCCCTTCAGTTACCTTTGTTAGAGATAGATATAGCTTAGAGCGTATAGCTCATGCATATATATGCACGCATATTGTTGAGAAATAATGTATTCCCCTTTTTCCTATCATGGTATCAGAGCCTAGGGTTCCACCTCTTCTGGTTCCCGCATGCCATTGCTCGTTTCCGCAGGCGGTCGCTAGTTTCTGCACATAGGGCTCATCCTCTTCCACTAGATCCATGTTTCTACAACGATCCCAATTTCCCGCTCGTCTTCCGCAGTGATCCAGGATTCTGCAACCTTTTTTTTCCGCGATCTGTTTAGCCGTCTGCCTCCACGCGACGCCCAGCCCCGTTTGATGTTGATCTCCTCTGTTCGCGCCCCCGACAATTTGCCAACGACCGTCGGCCTCTTCCACACCTAAAACGGCCTTCCCCGGTCGGACGCTGTCGAATTAGACTAGCCCGACTCCAGCGTCCGCCAGTCGTCGTTTCATCTCCTCCTTTCGACACCCGTCGTCGTTCCTATTTTTGTCGGAGGAAGCTTCGTCGCCCAGTGGGGAAACTTCCAATCTGACGCTCCAACAACCTTTTTCAGTCCGCACCTGCAGAGATCTGCAACACTCTCACCCCGGCGGCCATCCCGATCTCCTCCCTTGCCGCCTATTGTCGACTACAACAACTCCTTCCAGCAACACGACCACTTCGCCCTCCTCGACCTTCTTCTCTGATAGACTCAGCAACCCCGATAGACTCAGCAACCCCGATATTCTTCTCTGGCTAATTCTGAAGCCTCGATCTTCTTCTCTGGCTGATCCCGCAACCACGACCTTCCTCGGTTGGTCATCTCGATGACTTCTGGTGCTCATCCTCCTCCGACACATTCTGCAGCTTGGTCTGGTACTTCTCGTCGCCCGTCTGTCCGCTGCCACTACTGTTAGCGTCTTTGTCAGGTCAAATCTAAGTGTCGCAAGCTTTAAAGGACTCAGCAGTCTGGTCAGCAGCATGCTCTTGGTGCTCCTTCCGCTCACTTTCCGGCTCCGACGCAGTCTTTCTCTGCATCTGAGCTTGCTCAGCTGATTGCCCAACAGTTCTCCCAGTAGACTTCACTGCCTCGCTCCTCACAATCGGCTGCCTCCGCCCCTGCAGGTATCTCTTCATCCGACTAGTTGCTTGACTCTGAAGCCTCCTTTCACATGACATATGATGTCACCCACCTCTTGTTCCGCCAGCCCGTCTCCTCTGCTCTTAGTATCATGGTCGCAGATGACACCACTCACCACATCACCAGTCGTGGCCTCCTTCATACTAGCTATTTTCATGTTCCTGATGTTGCCTACATACCCAAATTATCCATGAACCTCATATCCGCAGCCAACTCACATCTCAAGATTGTCTTGTTATTTTTGATGAGTTTACATGCAGTGTGCATGATCGTCTGACTGGGACACTCCTTGGAGTTGGTCTCCGTCGTAGCGGGGTGTACGTCATTGATGGTCTCCACCTTTCATCCACGTCATCGTCACCGACAACTTCCTCTCATTGTCTTCCTTCAGTGGGTTTCTCTCAGTGGCATCGCCGTCTTGGTCATCCCAGCGGTTCACGTCTAGCTTCTCTCGTTAGTCTCGGTTTCCTTGCCGTGTTTTCTATTGATCGGTCTCACTCGTGTTCGGGTTGTAAGCTCGATAAACAACAACAAATCCCCTATAAGTCTAGTGAGTCCAAGTCTCAGCATTCTTTTGACTCAATTCATTCTGATGTATGAGGACCCGCACCTTTTGTATCTAAGGGCGGACACCGGTATTATGTTCTTTTCGTTGATGACTATTCTAGTTATTGTTTGGTCTAATTTATGCATTCTCGATCTGAATTTTTTAAGATCTATGTTATTTTTTCTGTTATGCTGCGCACACAATTTTCTGCTTGCATACGCATTTTTCGTTCTGATTCAGGAGGGAGTATCTCTCTCATGTTTTTCGAGATCTGCTAGCTACTCACGACACTATCCCTCAGCTTGCGTGTCCCGGTGCACATGATTAGAATGACACCGCAAAAAGGAACCATCGCCACATTATTGAGACAGTCCGCACCCTTCTTATCTCCTCTCACGTTCCTCCTCATTTCTGGGCAGAGGCTATTTCCACCGCTGTCTATCTTATCAACATGCAACCCTCCACTTTCCTTCAGGGTCAGTGTCCTGGTGAGTGTTTGTACTCTCGACCCCCACGTTACACTCATATTTGTGTTTCTGGCTGTCAGTTTTATGTTCTTCTCCCTCCACATGAGCGTACTAAGATCTCTGCTCAGGCTGTTACTTGTGCTTTTCTTGGATACAGTACCGAGCACAAGGACTATCGATATTATGACCTTGTTGCATGTCGACTTCACGTCTCACGTGATGTTACTTTTGACGAGTCTCACCCTTTCTTTGTGTCCTCTGTCCACTCGACTTCACACTCATCTGTTACTCCCTCTGACGTGAAGTTTCTCACTCTTCTCATCTCTCCGCCTCATGTATTCTCTCCTCTGGCATGTCCACCTCCTCTTCCCTTGTCGCAGTCTAGTCACCTCCTCTTCCCTTGTTGCAGTCCACTTCATCTTCTTCTCACTCCTCCCCTTCGCCACCTACCTATCCCTCTAATGCGCCCGTCGTCCCACTTCCATATCACTACACTCGTCGCTCGCCTTCAGTGCCCCCAGACTCAGTGCCTGTCTCCTCCAACGAGTGTCCTGTGGATGATCCTCCTGTGCGTCGCAACCCACCTCGCGAGCGACGTCCTCTCGACCGCCTTAGCCTTGCTACACTATCGCTGGACCTGCCTACCCTTCCTGCTACTGCTTGTGGTACTCCAGAGCCGACTTCTTACTGTAAGGCTGCCCATATACCTGAGTGGCAGGACGTCATGTCTGCTGAGTTGACAGCACTTGAGCACACTTGTACCTGAGAGTTTGTCTCACTTCCACCCGGTGTTGTGTCTATTACTTGCAAGTGGGTTTTAAAGGTCAAGACACAGTCAAATGGTTCTGTGGAAAGGTACAAGACTCGACTTGTGGCTCGTGATTTTCAGCAGGAGCAGGGACGAGACTATGACAAAACCTTCGCTCTGGTCGCTCCCATGACTATAGTTTGTACTCTTATTGCGGTTGTAGTTTGTTATGGATCCTCGTTAGGGCAAGACGTACAAGCGTCGCGAGCCTCGCGTAACAACCGCCTAGACCGTCGCGGCGTATCATCGTTATTTTATTTTCATTCAAGTATTTTGATCCTCATGTTTTAAGCCTTATGAGGAGGGTATTTTAGTATTTTGGGTGAATCGGTTTTTATCCACTTTATAGGTGGGGCTTTGTCGTTTGGAAATTAAGAAGAAATTAAGTCAAAATCTCTCTCTTTCTCTTGATTTTCTCTCTCCCCGATATTTCCCTCACCCGCTCGGTCCAAATCCCGCTTGCCCTAGCCGCCGCTCGGTCCGCCCCGTCGCTTCCCTCCATGCCGTCGCACCTCGCCATCTGATTTGTCATCATCAAGAACATCAACTTCTTCTACTATACTACCTCTGTTGGTTCTAAGAATGTTACGAACATCCTGAATTCGGTCAGTGTGAGGATGACTACACGATACCACAAAGTTGTTCGAGGAAGTGCCCTAATGGATACTATTTTTTGAGCAACTTAAGAACATTTGAACGAGTCACATTAGTTGGCAAGCATATACAACAAGGACGTAGAAATTTTAAGGTGTGGGGATTGTTGTGTGTTTAAACCTTAGACTTACTTTAGGCATTGTTTTATACTTGTTTAGCCTGTAAATTTAAGGCTTATTGTTTTAATGAAAATGGAAAGAATTGGAAAAACAAGACAACAATTCCCCTATTTTCTTTTTGGGTCCATTTGTCTATACAAAATTGAGGACCTCGAATTAAAATTGGAAGCCTATTTCACTGGATTGGACATCCAATTTCAATTCCAAAGTCTCAATACCCCTAAAATTCCTTTCTTTGCCCATCCCCTTCCTAAATCTCCTCCCCTAAATAACCCCTCTCCTCTAACAACTTTTCTTCAAATAGCCCCATATTATTCCTCACGTTCATTCAGATTTGATCATAACACAAACAGTATCACAATCATTAATAATCAAAGCAGAATCATCTTACAATACCAAGACACAACAACAACAAGAACATAACCCATATAGTCCCCAATCATTGAGGGTATGGGCGGGAAAAGATTGAAAACAGACCTAACATTTGACATTATGCACAAAGTGGCTTCGCTCAGAGGAAAAAGACCTAATCTTTGACAATAAATGCACAAAGTGGCTGCTCACAGAAACCACTGAAATAGTGCTCACAGAAACCACTGAAATAGTGACCCCCTATACCGTCACATTTACTGCGCAATCATGCCCTCAAATCAAAGTCAAAGACATCAAAGAGGACCGACCCAAGAATCCATTTTGATTTATGCGCACATAACCATGCTTCCAAGACACGTTCATGCAAAATAGAAACACCCTCTAGAACAACAGTAGTTCTTACCCACTATATGTTTGACAGAAGAGGAGCAAGAAGAAGCAGATTGCCCAGACTTAGCTTAACCAAAATATTTTAGATCAGAAGCAGTTCTAATGGCTAAGAAATTCAAAGAAAAAAACTGTAAGAAGGAAACTTTCTCACCCTATCCATTCCAGCGGGGAGAGGATCCACAACAAGCGTAGGGATCTCATCCATCAAATTATCAGGTTCCCCCGAATGCAGAATCCTCGTAAATCCGCCCATTTCCGAACCCTTCATCTTCTTCGCCTTCTTATACCAGTAGTACATAATCCTGCACTGCCACTTGCTGTAAGGCGCATATGTCGCAGTGACCGCCACATGAAATAGCCTCCTCGGTTCTCCCGACTTCATCAAATCATGCGGCATCCCGATAACGGGATCGAATCGGATCAACGGGGACGAGCCATCCAACAATTGCGGCGCCAAATTCCTGTTCCAGTTGTGGATCACCAGACTGGAGAGATTGTAGGCGGCGATGAAGAATCCAAATCCCACGAGGATAAGGAGAAACGGAGACGTCTTCCTCATCCCCATTCTCAAAATTGTTTCAACGATTCAGATCAGAATCGTCGCCAACCCTCCCTCCTAGTTCTTAGCCCCATGCATCAGCATCACGTTTGTTTTTGGTAATCCCGACTGGGGATCTGAGAACCGATTTTCCACCAATTAAAACAAAAGTAAGACGAAAAACAGCATAAATCGTTGGCGAGTTCAGATTAGAACAGAAAAATGGATGAAAGGGTTCCTGGAATGACCTAGGAAGACAAAGGAATGGAGGAAGGCTTCAATGGCCAGTTCAGATTGACTGGATCAGAAGGGAGATGGTGAGCGATTTGACCATATTTGAACATGGGAAAGGGACATGGAGAAGTCAGAAGTGAACGGCATGAAGCCGTGAACTTCTTGACAGAACTTATTGCCTGGTTTTCTTGTGATCGCACTATAAAAAATGGAGAAGGAGATCCGAGGAGGACGACGACCAGAATCTCTACCAAACGTTCTGCAAATATTTCCTTATTTTAAACCTTTAATGAATGCATTAATAAAATAAAAACTGAGAATTAATAGTTTAACGCATATTTTAGGGTTAAACAAGGGTGATTGTTAAGCCCATCCTGATTTTGGCTATTCGCACCCCATTGCTAATCGCAATCCGAAAATATAACCGCATACCGATATTTTTCTTGCCGCATCTTGATATTTTTTGCTTGCCGCACCCGAAAATATCTCCTAGTGGTGTGCATGAAATGACTAATAGAGTAGTGTTGGATGATGATTTCTCTTAGGAGTGTCGACTTGTTAGGGAAGATGTGAGCAACTTGACAAAGAGGGGAAATGGGAGCGGCTATGCTGGAAGGAGCGCCGACTTCTTAACAGGAGAGGAAGATGGCGCGAGAAAGATGTCGGAGACGGGTGCGGTTTCCCCGAAATGGGGGAGATGGGGGTGCGAATAAAGTTTTTAAAAAAGTTTTTTAAAACAAAATGGGATACGGATAATCATATGAGATGTGTGGTTAACAATCGCCTTAAAAAGAGTAATGTTATGCGGAGGTAAATTATGGCTATTTGCACACACAAAATAAATTACTTTATTCATTTTCTCCTATAGAAATAGGGGTGCAATTTGGTCCCTTTTGATTGGTTCCACCCAAAATCAAGAACCGAGCCATGTAGGCTCGATTCTGATTTTTAGGAACTGGAATCGATCCATGTACCCATGATATGGAACTGGATTTGAATCGCAAAGCTCGATTCGGTTCTTGGTTCTACTTCGGCTTCGTAATTTTTTTCGCATACCATTTATATATGTAAGCATTTTTAATGATTAAATAAAAAACTATAAAATCAAATATCTTATCTTAAAAATATATTCAAATGTTATATAGTTGCATATAATTTCAATTATTACAAATGTACTCACAAGCTCGTGAATCAAACTGAATCAAATTTTATTTAGATAACTTTAGAAATTCATGTGTAGTTTCAATAATCGGTTCCGGATCGGTTCTGGATCGGTTCCAGGGTACCCGAGCATAAGAAACAAGAACAAAACTAAACTACTCGATTCTAAGTTTTGTGGATCCGGGACCGAACCAACCCAAACATTAAGTTCGGTTCGGTTTCGGTCCCGTTCTCGATTCTACGATTATTTTTG
Source organism: Platanthera guangdongensis (assembly GCA_039583875.1). NCBI lineage: Eukaryota > Viridiplantae > Streptophyta > Magnoliopsida > Asparagales > Orchidaceae > Platanthera > Platanthera guangdongensis. Next base: position 14,544,465 of record CM077153.1, on the reverse strand, counting down.
CACATCCCTAATAAAAAAATTACGCACATGTCAACCCTAGCTTGGATCATTGCAATTTGTACGGCCTCACCATCAAAGAGCCTCTTTTTTCCTCTGACCAAAACGGGGGAAGGAAGAAATAAAGGTTACGTTTTGTGGGACTTATTTTCACCGGTCAAGCGGTTACGACCGTATGAACCGGGCCCTATTGTGAGGCCTGATTCATGCGGTCGTAACCGCTTGACCGGTGAAAATAAGTCTCACCAAACGGAGCCAAAATCTTGATATATCGATTTGAGTATAATGGACTTCTTTTTGGGTGCATTACATTTCACAAGATGTAAAGCCGAAAGATTTCAATAGTTCCACGGAATGTAGAGGCCACAAAGCCAACTCTTGGCTGAGAATCTTCTCGCCCTGCTGTTATGGATATCGCAATCTCCTCTGTTCTCTGTTAAAAAGAGACCTACAAGCAAAGAAACAGAGCAGAAGAAGTAGAAGTGAGATAATGAGAGTTTGTAGATAGGACGGGAGAGTGAGATAAACAAAATAGAGGAGGATGTTACCAAATGAAGAACATGTGAGGCTCACAATTTGTTATCTAATGTCACTTTAAATTCCTCAAGGTGAACCAATTTTTCATTTTATCTCCATTTTTTTCTATTTGATACAAGTTTCTCTAGTGATCCTACAAACTATTACTGCGCTCGAAGCATCTGGTGTGACCGTCAAGTTTGAAATGACCTGCTCACAATTTGTTATCTAATGTCACTTTAAATTCCTCAAAGTGAACCAATTTTTCATTTTATCTCCATTTTTTTCTATTTGATACAAGTTTCTCTAGTGATCCTACAAACTATTACTGCGCTCGAAGCATCTGGTGTGACCGTCAAGTTTGAAATGACCTCCATGTTCCCCCCAGAATGAGTATTTATAGGTGTAACCATAAATCCCCGACGACGGGTTGTTGGATGCCTAACATATCCAAACCAAACCCGTTAAGATTTGTTATATTTATATCAATATATCTCAACAATTTTCTCATATATTGTATATAAATGATTCCACATAACAGATTACTTAAAACAAGAGTTAATAATGACACAAAATAAGTTTTTTTAGAAATGTTAATATGAGTTTTAGAGTACAAGATAAATCTAAATTCAAATCATAGTTTCAAACAAAATAGTAAGAAAAAATTGAAAACTCAAACAGATAACTGATCTCTAGTTTATGCAAACAGCAGATCATTGTCATATAAGTCGAAATCAATTTTTTCTCTTTCATTCTCCTTTTGATCTGCAAACAGTTACAATAAAAATGTAATGAGACCAATCTCATGAATTTAAACATTTGTTATCAAAGATAAATTGATTAGTTTTAATAGTAAAAGAACGTAATACTCTAAGAAGGAGGACAAAATCACAGATCAACATCTCTATCTAATTTATAAAAAATTAGAATATTTAATTTTATAAAATCAAACCATATTCCTTCAACTATTAAGATTATTATTAATTATTTCATAATTGTGTTATACCATCAAGTTTGAAATGATACAATAAGTTGTGACTATTATATCATCAAGTTTGAACTGATATAACTAATAATCATAATAACTTTAGTATTCTTTTTGTAATGATGCCCAAATCAGTTTTTAAATAAAAATAATTGCGTAAGTCATCAAGTTTGGAATGACTGACAAATATTCACCTCTGATTTTCATCAGATCGCATCTAAAATACTTCAGTTTACTCACTTTTGAATGTAAGCAAACTTCAGTTCTAAATTTAAAATATAAGAAATGTATTAAATCTCATTAAATAGACTTTAATCTCATCTCTCCTGATGTTTTATATGTAAAAAACCTTACATAAGCTCTTGGTAAAGACTTCTACTACATTATCTTTTGATCTCACGTCCAATAGGGAGATTATCCTCTGACTTGTGAGATAAGTCAACCAAGCCTATTTCATTCTTAGTTGTCTTCATTTTCCGTTGAACAATATATTTGCTGCAATGGACTTTGTGGCTTGTTGTCACAAAAGATAGAAAATAGAGAGCATTTCAGACTTGTCATTGGAATGTTCATTATCAGATCTCTAATCCACTATACTTCTTCTCCTACTGAAGCTAGAGCATAGAGTTCTGATTTCATAGATGATAGTACAATGCATGTCTGCCTCTTAGACTTCCAAGCTACGATATCTCCTTATAGTGTAAATACATAATCACTAGTGGATCTATTATCACCAATTTCTGAGCGCCATGAGACGTTAAAATACCCCTCAAGCACTGAAGGATGTCCACTGTAACATAAAACATACTTCTCAGTATACTTTAAGTATCTCATTAGCCTTTTTCAGGCATTCCAGTGGTCCTTCATAGGGTTACTAGTGAATCTACTTAACATGCGGACCGTAAAGGTAATGTCAGGTCTAGTGCATGTTGTAGTATATATGAGACTTCTTATGAGTTTAGAGTAATCCAACTGTTTAATCTATGAACCTTCGTTTGGTTTCAGTCTATTGTTGTAGTCGTATGAAGTCTCAATATTTTTGTTATTATCGTAACCTCACTTTTCTAGTAGATTTTTAATGTAGTAACTCTAACTTAGGGTAACACCCTTCTTAGTGAAGTTCACTTCAATTTCTAGGATGTTTTTTATCACTCCTAACTCTGTCATACTAAATTATCTCGTTAATGTAACTTTCACGTCTTTTAACTCAAACTGATCAGTATACAAAATTAACATATCATCAACGTACAAACATATAATTGTCATTTTATTTGAACTTATTCTTATGTACATACATTTATCTAATAAGCTAGATTTGAAACACATGGCTTTAACACAAGTGTCAATTTTCTCGTGCCAAAATTTTTATGTTTGCTTCAATGCGAAGGATGATTTAATCAACTTACAGACCTTATTTTTTACACCTTCTATGACAAACCCTTTAGATTTGTGCATATAGATCTCTTCAGTCATATCTCCTTTCAAAAAGACATCCATTTGATGAACAGTAAAATGTTCAATGAATGCTAATGTGAAAAGAATCATAATTATCACAATGTGACAAACAGATAAGTATATATCCAAGTAATCTATATCACTCACTTGAGTGAAGCATTAGGCAACTAAACGTGCATTGTATCTGACAATACTTTCATTATGATTAAGCTTCTTTTTCAGAACTCACTTACTTCTAATGGTTCTAGCCCTTTTGGGCAAGTCAACTAAAGTCCAAGTGTGGTTTTATAAGAGATAATTCATTTCATCATCAATGATTTCTTTACATAATAGAGAATCCTTAGATTACATTGCTTCATTATAGGTGGATGGATCAACTTCAACTTGGTAAGTCACAAAGTTTGTACTGAAGTTTTTAGGCACTCATTCTCTATTATATAACCTTTTAGATTCTAAACCATTAGTCTTTATGGGATCAGTGTTAGAGATTCTTAGTTCTGGCTCAATAATAATCTCAGTACTAGTGGCCGACATACCTGGAAGTGTCAGGTTTTTAACTTTAAGAAACTTATCCTAAAAAATAGCATCTCTAGATTCTATTACAGTATTAGTTGAGAGATCTAAAAACCTATCTATAATACCATCCTCTACACATCCTAGATAAACGTATGCGTCTGTCCTATGTCCAATTTTGATCTCCTAGAGTTAGGTATCTTAAAATATGTGATACAACTCCTGTCTTAAAATTGTCAAATCTAGGATGTCTCTTAAACCAAAGCTCATATGGTATTAGTTTTAACTTTGCACGTGAAACTTTATTAAAAATGTGATTTGAAGTGAGGACAGCTTCACTCCAATAGGTCGTAGGCATGCCAGCATTAACCAATATAGAATTCAATATTTTTGTTAAAGTTCTATTTTTCCTCTCAGCGATACCGTTTGATTGTGGTGAATAAGGGGCTGTGGTTTCAGGGATATTGTCATTGTTGATAAGAAAATCTCTAAACTCGCCCGATACATATTCTTCTCCTCTATCACTTCATTACCTTTTTTTCATGCCAAGTTGATTTTCTACTCTATTTTTGAAAATAATTTTTCAAAAGCTTTATCTTTGGTTTTAAGGTAAGAAATATGACTAAATCTAGAGTAGTCGTCGATAAAAATTATCAAATACTTCCGTCCTTCTCCTGTGACAAAGCTTTTGTAGTCACATATGTCAGAATATATTAACTCTAGCAATTGTGTACTCATATAAACTTGACTAAAAGGTGTTCTAGTTATCTTGGTTTAAACAAAAATTTCACATTTGTCAAACTTGATTATTGTGTCTATGAGGATATTATGAGTTTTAGCTAACATGAGTAGTTTTATATAGTTCACATGTCATAGTCTTGCATGAAAAGTCTTAGAATCTATCAGATTTGAACTAACATGACTTACTATTTCGTTTGTTACACTCAATCTACATCATATTTATGACATAAGCGCAACCAAAGTAATACGAGCTAACCATTAAAGTTACTTTAGCGCCATTAATGTTAAATGACATACCAACATCACATAACATGCTAATTGAAACTAAATTAGTAGCTAATATAGGTATAAATTTAACATTATTCTAAATTAAATGCGTACCTGAAGAGAGTACAAAATCCACAGCCCTAGTCTAGAGTACTTAAGCAGAATCTCCATTCGTAATAGTCACAGTCTCATCAGTTGCGGTGACATTCTTTAGAAGAGTAGAATTAATGCATACGTGGTAGGTAGCACCTAAATCTAACAACCATTCAATATTGGCCTTCACTTTTTCAATCATGACAACAAAGTTGGCAAGCGTAGTCAGGTAAAGCATGTTTGTTTTGTTATCAGTCTTTGGTGTGTTGGATTCACCTCTTTTAGGTTGCTTGCACTGGTAAGCACAATGACCCCACTTATTATAGTTGTAATACTTGCCTTTAAATTCTTAATTTTCTTGCTGGTGTCAGCAATTGCAGGAGCACTGGTCGGCGGTTTAGTCTTTCCAGGCTTAGGCTTTCGCTTAGGATGCGTGACTATGTTAGCAGCAGAATTCTGCTTACAAACCGTCTCTAAGACATACCGAGTCTGGTTCTCATCCTCACATCAGATGAAGTGCTTGAGGTCTTTAAGATTGACCAGCATCTTCTTCCGATATATCTCAGCCTTGAAATAATACCATGCCGATGGCAGCTTGAAAATGATATCTTCTGCAAGAAACCCGTCTGGGAGAGGAATGTTCTCACAATTCAGCTTGTCCACGAGAGTCTCAAAATCCGCAGCCTGTGGAAGAATCTCTCTGTCTTCAGCAAGGGTGAAGGCCATGAACTTGTCCTCCATGTGAGACTTTGACATATTATCTTCTTCTTTGAACTGCTTCTTTAGAACGTCCCAGATCTCCTTTGCAGTTTTCATCTTACTGTACGTCTCTGCCATTTTGTTTGAAAGACAATTGATGAGGTAATCACGACAGAAACCTTCGTCATTGATCTAGTGCTCCTCATCCTCACTTCCTTTAAAAGAATCAAAGTCAGACTACACAATGTAGAAGATATTCAAATATTTCATGCCGAACTGCGTGTCCGCTTCCAGGCACTAATCTCAGAGTTGGAGAATTTCTCTAGCTTGATCATTGGAATAGAAGAGACATTGTAAGAAACTGAAAACACACCTTCCTCCAAGCAAAAGCACTGATGCTCGGTAAATGCAAGAGATCCATGACAAAGCTTGGCAAAAGCGTAAGATTCCGTGACAATGCTCTCAAAAGACCAATATCAAACACCAAAACTGTTGAGATAGAATTCTTCTTGGTGGATCTGGATAGTTTTTTGTTTCAACAATTGTAGGGACACCAAGAAACAATTGTGATGCTCCACTCGATTTTTTTCTTTCCTATCGACGCTAGAAGATAGAGAACCACCAAGCAACAACAGGAAGACTTAGATCTAGATGAGAAAACTAGAGGGAACTATTTTCCTTCTTCCAGAGAGTGACTACAAAAGACACTCACAAATCAAGAGAACAACACTTTCGTGATCCACAACCACTGATTTGCTCACACTGGACAGGTGAATAGCCGACTGGAAGAGATCTGAGATTTGGATGAGGAAAATGTCACCGTCTTAGCCCTCGATCGACAGAACAACAAGCAAAAAAACCCTCAATCGGCGACAGGATACGCATAGGGTCGATGAGCTCTCCTCTTGTTCCTTCCAGCAATCTCCAAGAAAACCAAGAGTGGCATCGATTCTTCCTTTGTCACGATCGATCCAATCCAATAGAGCAAGGACGAGGTACCTCCTTCTCCAATTGATGGTAGCGCCGGAAACACAGGAATCACGTACGACGACTGGTATTTTTTTCAATTTTGAGCGGACAAAAGCACAATAATTTGGGGGCTAGGGCGCACAAAACAATATCTCCAAGAATATTACTGTGCTTGAAGCATACCATGTGATTGTCAAGTTTGGAACGACCTCAACACTGCCCTCAGTAGGGATATTTATAGGCGTAACCCTAAATCCCCGACGACGGGTTATTAGATGTCTGACAGATCCAAACCAAACCCGTTAAGACCTGTTATATTTATATCAATATACCTCAACACAAATTGCATCAAAGAAAGACAACCATGAGTCGATAAACCCAAATATTTCTGATGAAGTGATGAATGACGAGCCAAGCTCCTCTACAACAAACTAATTAAGATCCGGTACATGCGGTCGTAACCGCTTGACCGGTGAAAATAAGTCCCCCCAAACGGAGCCTAAGAGAATAAATTCAGACACTCAGAAAGCCAACAGTTCAATTGTCAAACCATTCAGAAACCCCAACATAATCCTCACTTGTCCTCGGTGCAAAAGCATGCACACCAAGTATGATACAACAAAAACTACAACTTTAAACAACCAGACACTCTACAATAACTATCAGCATGATTGAACAGTTGTCAATTTTTGATGTTTAATTATTATTGATCTATGTTTTATACATTTAACCATTTTTTTATTTTATATACACATAAAATTTGGCTGCAAAAAAAATTTATTGATGTACACGTAACATTTGTGTGCACATAGCCAAAATTGATACGCATATGCATTGCTCTATTTAATTATTGATCTATAACAATCTTTTATATTAATTTTAATAATAAAATTAGTAATATAAACTACTTAATTCTATATTCCAATATCAGTTCACTCTTTCAGTAACCCACCCTCTCCAAGCTGTCACCTAACACTCTTGTTCCCCTCTCCAAGTTGTGCACCCTTCGACGTTACTTCGGCAACCCTCCATCGAGAGGCACATCATATTAGGGTGGCTTTGCTCAAGGTATTCTACGTAAAATCTATCAAAATTTGGAATGAGTATTTATTGTACCTCTAGTGTAGATTCTTACCTTAGGTGGACACGAAACCCATGGGTCGCAATCGAGTTGATCTTGACATGCACGAATATATAAAAAATATTTAACAATCTCCTCCTATGTCTGCGCAGGACAGACTTCGATATATGTAGTTTGTGCAATGTTCAACAAAACACGAATCATTTATAACAGTGCCTCAAACATGTTTAAACTATATTAGACTAAATAAAATTCATGCAAGCACATGGATAAGATTAATTCTGAGCAACATAACAATGAGTCTAAGGTACAACTATTGCACATGTTTGATCACACCTAATGTCTAATAGCTAACCAAAGTATAACAGTCTAATCAAATATGTAAGCAAGAAATGAAAACAATTCTAAGCAGAAGTATGAAAACATGAAATATAAAAGAAATAACACTCAAAAACTATCATCATCCTCAGATGTATTGTAGATCAACTTTATCAGGATCTCAATCAGCAAATGCTCCTCCATCTTTACCATCTTCTATAAAATTCAAATAGAGAATTTCATATAAGAATTAATTCAAATATTTGAAAAATTACAAGTATCTAGTTCTATTGTAAAAATTTAGTATTAAGTGATTAAACAGAGAGAACACATACAAAGAGTATTATATGTTCTATTTTTTAATCCATTATCTGCTTCAAAGGAGACAATACAATGGACCTCTAGATATCGTTGTTTTGTCTGTGTTCCAATTTGAAATGTCACGGTCAATATATATTTTAAAGTTAAAAGGTAATCATCAAATTTGGAATTATGCCAAATTAACCAAAGAAGAATCACACCAAGTTAGATTGTGTTAACAAGTTTAGAATAACACTTAATTCCAAAGTAAGATAAAATATTCCAGGTGAATTTATAACTTTAAAATTTGGAATGTAACAACTTACCATATTTAAGGTTGGCTACCACGAGCATCAACAAATCACAATATGCTTACTAAGGTACAAAAAATTCAGAAAAAACAAAACATTGGACTAAAATTGATTTAAATCGCCTTTAGTCTCATTTCTCTCACTATTTTTCTTAATCGATCTTTAAACCTTTCTTTTGTTAGAGGATGATCAAAGTTATCATTCGATTGCACATAAGTAAAATGATAACTTCTTGTTCTTTTAGATAATTCAACAAATCATGTCTCAGTCATGTGTGTCATTTCTTAATGTTATAGTGAGAATTCTTAATGACCTAAACTGCTGTCTGATTTTCATAGGACAAGCTCAAAGAATTTATCTGAAGTTTAGATAATAGAATATCTAGAATTAGATTCCCGATCCACTCTACCTTTTTGTCAGTTGAAGCTAAGACAAATAATTTTGCTTCCATAAATGACAAAACTACATAAGTCTGTCTTTTGGATTTCCATATTATATGATCAGCTCCACCCAAATTGAATATGTATGAACTAGTAGGCTCACTATTTCCAATTTTAAGCATCAATAATCATCTGAAAATTCATCAACTGTAGGAGAGTATCCAATATAGCACAAATCATTATCTTTAGTGCATTTTAGGTATTTCATCAGCCTATCTAAGACATCACAATGCTCTTTACCTAGATTACTAGCGAAATGACTTAACATGCCAATAAAAAGGCAATGTATAGTCTTACACAACTTGTGGAATATATTAGACAACTAATTATCCTAGAATATTTGACTTGGTCAACAATGGTACCTACATTTGAACTCAATTTAACGTTATGATCGAAGGGTGACTCAACATGTCTATAGTCTAAGTAGAAAGTAGTTACTCAATGTAATTAGCTTGACTAAGGGTAATACCATGATTATCTTTCATACCTAGAAGAGTATCAACACGACCAAGATCCTTCATGTCAAATTCTTTTGCAAGAGTGAATTATATATTTCTTACTATACAAAGATAAGACCCCAAAATTAACATACCGAAGAGGAACATGGTCCCCATTGTTGAGGAAGATCATCAAATTTGAGATGAGACATCGACCGGGCGGAAGATGTTTGATCCAAAGATTGAGGGATTTCAACTATAGTATGGAAAGTAGAAGATGTTTGATCCAAAGATGAAATGAAAAGTGCATTTTTTTTATTTTCATGAAACTGGAATGCCTAAATGCTGTTTGAAATGACCTTTAAAGCTAAATGGTTTTTAATAAACAAAGTTTTGTTTTCATTGCGTTACTAAACACTATTGTTATGTCCAACTTAGGGGCTTCTACATACCGGTCTAGATTACACCATCTTAGACCAGGAGCGGTCGAACACACAAACAATCAATGAAAAGGAGAAGGTTGACAAGAGACTTTTTTAATGTGGAAAGACCTGATAAGGGATGAAAAACTACGTAGTCGGAGTTGTGCCGACCAAACTTCCACTATTCTTTGGTTTTGCACAAGACTTTAAAGAGAAAGTGAGGATGATAGGCCCCTCCTCATTACAGTTTGTAGAGAGAGAGAGAGATGTGCTTGGAGGGTGACATGCTACTGCTCGCGAAACTGTCATTTGTTTGCTACAGTGGGGAGTGCTTCACTATGGATGCTTTAGATTCATTAATTGTTGATTGGAGGCTTGTGCAACGCTTTCTGCGTGCCTTATTTATGCGGCTTGTCTCCTATTTTGTGCAGAGGAATTTGGAGTGGAGTTCTTGTTATTGACTAGAGTCTTGTTACCGTTTGGAGGGCACAATGAGCACTAATTGTATTGGAGTATGCTTGAGAGGTGCTCTGTGTGCTTTGCAAAAGGTCATGTGGACTGTCATCATCGTTCATGAGGCGTGAGCTCGGGAGCAATCTCAAGAGAGGAGTGCATGCGGGCGCCCTCGAGAGCAGTCTCACAAGCAGAGGGTGCTTGGGAGCGAAGCACGCAGAGGCGCTCTTATGAGCGGTCACACGCGTGTAGCGCGCTTCAGATGGGAGAGTGCGGAGGCATGCTCAGGAGTGGAGCGCACTATGGAGCGGAGGACGCAGAGGTATGCTATGGAGGGGAGCGTGCGAAGGCGTGCTCAGCAGTGGGGTGCGGAAGGCACGCTCATGAGCGGGGTGCGCGAGAGGTGTAACGACCCGGCCCGTATAGCTCAGGGACTGCCACACCCTATCATGGGCCGCACAGTATGGCCAGGACACCGACGCCGCTACAGGGCTGCAGCCCAGTACACCCCAACCAAGTCACCGACCTGTTTCTCAGCACAGTAGGTTGTTGGCAGGGGTTTCAAACCAACAACCCTTGATCAAATACCTTCAACAGTTCTGCTCACCAATTGAGCTGCTGTGCGGCCCATGATAGGGTGCGGCAGTCCCTGAGCTGTACAGGCCGGGTCGTTACATAAAAAGTACACTTTTATGTAACACCCCGATTTAGGACTCAGAGGCTGCCACACCCTATCATGGGCCGCACAGCATGGACCGCCCTGGTGTCTCGTTACAGGCCTGCAGGCCCGACACCCCAAATCATCTTCGGCCTATTTTTCAGCATGGTGCATTGTTGCCACGGGGTTTCGAACCCGAGACCTTGATCAGAGACCTTCAACAGTTCCAATCACCAACTGAGCTGCTCAGTTGGTGATTGGAACTGTTGAAGGTCTCTGATCAAGGTCTCGGGTTCGAAACCCCGTGGAAACAATGCACCGCGCTGAGAAACAGACAGTAGATGCTTTGGGGTGCCGGGCCTACAGGCCTGTAACGAGACACCGGGGCGGTCCATGCTGTGCGGCCCATGATAGGGTGTGGCAGCCTTTGAGTCCTAAACCGGGGCATTATAAGAGGTGCGCTTGGGAGTGGGGCTCGCAGAGGCACACTTGGGAGCAGGCCTTGTGGAGGCGCATAATGGAGCATGACATGCAGAGGCGCATTATGGAAGCGCATGAAGGCATGCTAAGGAGCGGTATTGTGGAAGTGCAGAGATTATTTGCTTCTAAACACCTTCACCCACATTTTTAAATGAGGGCCTTAGGAGTCTTGTATAGATTTCATGAGGGGCGACCCAAAAATTTTCTTTGGTAACTTTCGGATGGTCAAATAGAAATGCCCGAATTGGAGCACGCGGATCACCATTTTATGAATATGACACTTTTCCCCTAGGCAGTTCAAACCCACCGAGTGATCCAGATGCCCTACTGGCGAGGGAGGGGCGGCCCGACCGTTGGCTGGGTGCGGCCGGAGGATGGGTAAGATAGGCGGTCGGGGGATTGTGGCCCTAGATAAGGTCGGGTGGGTAAGAGGATGCCTGACTTGGTGGCTAAGGGACTGCCTGATCCAGGCATTTAAGGAGTCATCCCTCTGTGCCCTGGTGGTGGGCCGAGCGGCCAAGGGTGTAACATCCCATAATTTACACAGAAATAGCTCACTGAATGCTACCGCCTGATGGTAGTGCTAGCGCCGGTGGTAGCGTTGCAGATTTAAATGTCGTAGCTCTTTGTGAGTTACCACCAGATCATAGTGTTATCACCGACAGTAGTATGTTGAGCTGACCATTTGACTAGTGTTGGTTGTCGAACCGACTTAAGGGCTAGCATCCGATGGTATTATGATACCGCACGACGGCAGTGTGCCAGGTACTGGCAACCACATGCCGGCGATTATGTGCATGTATTTAAGCGATGGGCTTGCTGAAGAAGCCATCTCCGAGGTACCATGCGGTGGTAGCGTGATACCACATGGTAGTAGCACTCAGACAAAAAGTCTCGTTTAAATCAGAACTGTTGGTGGATTTTGAGCGCGATCCGACGACTAGAGGGCATTCCTGTTATTATATGGTCGATGACTTAGGTTTTACACCTCATTTTTTGTGTCCTTTCTATTTCTAAGAGGTAGAGAGAGGGGAGATCAAAGGAAGAAGAAGAAGGAGAGATCCTGCCATTTGTCGGAGCTTCGGATCTCCAAATCGTGAGCCAAGTCCAAATCCACGGAGAGCAGCCCGATACGGTTCTTTCTACCCGGTTGGATTTTTTATTTATGGTGCCCAAGAGAACTTCAAAGGTAACGATTATCCTCTTGGACAAGTGAATTCCTTATTTGGCATGTTAACATGGAAACCCCCACGAATTGGTGGAGAGCAAAAGGTTTACTTTCGGTCGATACAAAGTAACTCCGATAGAAATTGCATATAGAGTTCAGAATCGAAGTATGAACAAAGACATGTTGTGTGAAGCCCATACAGACAAGTTTGTTTGGATTGGAGATGGATATAATGTTCTTTGTATGTCGAAGAAGACTCCATGATTTATGTTGTTTTGGGGTTCTGAGTGCTGTAGAGTGTTGTAGGGGGTATTGGAGGCTAACTTCAGTAAATTCTTAGAAAAGTAGACAGAATGAATTTCTATTTGGTACCGCTGGCGGTAGCTCCCAACGAGCTGATATGTGATTGCAAACCCAGGTCCTGGGGACAAGGTGGGTAACTTGTAAAGCTAAGAGCTAGGGGTGCCCAGCTTTGGAACATAATGCGGTTATGTATACGGAAACGAGAAAGGACATGAGTGCCAACCTTGCAACATAACACAGTTATGTAACATAACAGTTATGTATGGCGGTAGCTCCCAGCGACCGTAAGTGCCAGCCTTGAAACATAATGCGGTTATGTATGCGGAAACGTGAAAGGACAAGTTGACTCGCGTTGTTGTCTCGTAGACATAGTAATTTGAGCAATGAGATTAGTTTGATCTGTACCTACACTATGTCCATTGGGTTGGATTCCGAAGGTCCTTGGAATCATCGTTGACATAGGATAGAGTCATGGCTACACGCCTGACTAGGGAATACTCAATGTTACCATTAATCTAGGATTGAGGATGGTGGTGGGACCCTGGAAATCCGGTACACCGATAATGTGCCCTGAGTGCACGAGATGTTTGGTCGATCGCACCAATATTTGTGATGGATGGTGTTTAAAGTGTACACTCTTGTTATATATTTATACTTGATGCTTGCCTGCAGGGAAGGCGTTTCGCCGCCCCGGGTATGGGGTGGGGTCGTTATAAATTGGTCAGTTAAAGCTGACCGTTACTTTGTTTGCAACTTATGGGTGGATTATCCCTATACAGGTGCTGGATAGCCGAGTGGAAAGTTTTGGGTTGAAGTCCCTTTTATGTTATGCCGACCCTCGAAGGCCAAGCAAAGTTCAATTTACTATTTTCATGTGTTGTCGACCTGCGTGTCAATGCATGGTTATATTGGAAACAATTTGTAAAACCTTAAAGTCAAGCTATTGTGTAATACGTTCATTCCTATTATTATTGTTAGTGGACATTCCTGGTTGTGGGTTCTTAATACTCTAAAAGCATATGTTAGAATGCAACTCTGAGTTAGGATACATGAATGTTTTGGTTTTAATGCGTAACTCCGCTGACTGTCCGTAGAATATGGCGTGGGGCCCCCGACCAGACCTTCTATTATATTCTACTTGACGGATGAGAGTGTTACAAAGGGGCTAACAAATTATGGCGGCCAAGGGGCCGCACGATCCGGACGGCTAAGGGGTCGACCCTCCGCGGGCTGTCGTAGGTGTTGAAACCGAGAACTGGCTTTTGTGGAGATCGTACCCTAGAAAGGGGTGACCGCATACTTACTTCTCCTAGCAAGCCTGCTTGACTGAGAACTTAGGATTCAAGACTGACCCAAGGATACAACACGGAGGTCCCACCGTACACACCGAAGATCTTAGAGCACTTCCTCTCCTAAGCCAGTGCTGAGCTAAGGATACCTCAAAAAGTGCAACAAAACCAGAGAATGAGAAAGCGTGCCTTCTGAGGTACCCCTGCGGGTCTATTTATAGATTTCTGAGTTTGACCTGCAAACAACACAACACTGCCGTTTAGAACGGCTATACGCAACCCAAATCGGTCTGCCAACAACGTAACTCCGCAATTTGAAGAGGCTACTGACAGACCAAATTATACTAAGTATATGATAATATCACCCCCACGTAAGAGGGCGAGCGTGAGCCAACTCGCCAAATGGCGAGCGTGGGCCATCTTGTCAGTCACCTGGACGGGTGCGACCTGGCTCCCGCAGCTCACTTGCCTCTTAGGCTAATATGTGTCGGGTCCCTGAGGCTCGCCCACAATATAAATGGATTCAGGCCGCCTGCTGAGTTGAGGCAAGCCGGCCGACCCTTGACTCGCCAGTCTGCCGGGCTGAGACAGGCCGGGTGTCTCGACTCTCCAGCATGCCGAGAACCGGCTGGCCTCCCCGGCTCGTCTGGCTGTTGAGAACCGACTGTCCTCCCTGACTCGCTTGCCTTATCGGATCCACTCAACTAACACTAGGTTGTACAGTAAGGCTGGGCGACCAAGGGGCTGTCAGATTTGGGTGGCAGAGGGCCGGGTGGCTAAGGGGATGCCTGGCTATGGCAGTTAGGCTGGAGCGGTCTCTCTCCCCACTATCAAGAGGTTAGGTCATTAATGGTTTTTTTAATATTCACACCCCGCACATGGGGTGCGTTTCAAGTCTTTGAGTGGCCATATCAGTGGTAGACACAAGAATTTTTTTTAGTGTGGCCATGGGTGGATCCAGGAATTTCAAGCAGGGGGCCAGACAGAAGAGGTGGAGAGATGACTGATAAGGAGGGTCAAACATGTAACATCCTGACTTTTATTAGGCCATTATAACCCTATTGGACAAAATAAAAGTGACCCGAACTTCTGTAACACTCCCTATCCGTCGCATAGCATATAACAGTAGGTCTGGCCGGGGCCCGACACCATATACCACAGACAGACCGGGTGGTTACTCAGTGGAAACCATCCAACCAATCCAACGTCCTACACAGAGCATTCTAGCGGAAGCAGTTTTATAAGTTGCAATAAAAAGAACCCAGCACCAAGCATGAATGTCCACTAAATACCAAATAGTAATGTATTACATACACAAGTACATGCCTTAAGGCCTTACAAAATGGTTTACTTCAAATTACATATTTTACAAACCCCGGCACGCAGGCCGATCATACATGAATAAAAGCAAGTAAACACTTCAATTAGGCCTTCAAGGGCCGGCTTCGCAATTTGGGCTTTAGCCCGCTATTGACCGCTTGGTCCAGCAGCACCTGCAAGCAACAAACCACCGCACGGTGGCAAACAAAAGCAACAGTCAGCAATGCTGACCAAATTATAACGATCCCGCCCCCAATTCGGGGCGGCGATGCTCCGTCCCTGCATTTTATTAGCACAACCAAGCAGTATATAAATTCATTGCATCACAGGCATTGGCACGCATGGCCACACGCCCCGTGCTCTCAGGGCACATTCTCGGTGATCACAGTCTAAGCCCGTTGACTCACCACCATCCCAAGGACAACAATCTCTCGTGAGCAAATTGGTCTTTTAGGCAGATGTTACGACACTTTAATATCATCAACAGCCTATGTCGCGACACTTTAATATCATAGACAACAAAGACCCGACCTCTATGCCCTCGGCATAAAGCAGGAACGGTTCCACTCAACCCGTTGCTCACTTGCCATGACACTTTAATATCATCGACACGAGTTAAGTTTCCCCGAAGCCCGTGAATCGTACGCACAATATTATATAACCCAGTTATGTACAAGTTGGCTCCCAGGCCCACAAGTTTGGCAGAATCACGCATCTGCCCAGTTTTCCGGGTGCACCTTTGGGTTAATCCCCAAGGCTCCCTGTTGCAATCTACCGCGTAGAAAACCCGAAAAACAAACATTTGCAGGAGTCTTCTCCGGCCATTATGCAATGCAACATCACTGATCCAGACCAACTTGTCTGGGTAGGCTTCACACATCATGCCTATGTCCGTTCTCGAATACGGACTCTAAACAACGGGGACTTTACATATCTACCAGAAGGAACGCCTCCAACTCACCGCAAACTCGTGAGAGCGGGCTTCCTATACAAAGAAGGAGAGCTTCACATGCTCAAGTAGAGAATCGTTACCCTAGCATTCTTCCTTGGCGCCATGGAAATATAAGCGGATGAAAAGCACCGCACTCTCTTTGCCTCCGTAGATCCGAAGTCGGTTCGCGATTTGGAGCTCCGAAGCTCCTCCAAAGACCGGATCTAAGCTTCTTCTTCCTCCTTGGCTCTCCTCTCTCTCTATACTTTAGAAAGAGAACCTCTCAAGTGAAATGAGGGTTTCAAGGGTCCAATCCCGTGTATATCCCATCAGGAACAACCCCCAGCCGTTGGATCCCGAATTAAAGAAACGAACGGCCACGATCCAGATCTAAAATGCAGAATCTGGGCCGGACACGGCCTGTGACATGCCCGTGTCCAGGGCTGTGCCCCCTATTCGCCGTCAAAATCGACGCGCCTGGAACAACACACGGGCATCCGACACGCCCGTGTTCGACCTGACACGCCCGTGTTCCAACTGACACGGCCGTGTGGTCGGCCGTGTGCCTCCATCGACACAGCCCCGAGAACAACCCGAGACTCACACGGGTATTGGACACGCCCGTGTCCTAACCCGTGTCTAACTCGAACACGTCTGGGCTCCAGGTCGTATTGACTGTCTCGACACTTCGTCGAGCGAAGTTCGTTGACTACCTGACACGGCCTTGGACACGCCCGTGTCCTAGGCCGTGTGCCTTGTCTCGACACATCGTCGAGCGAAATTCGTCGACTCCTCGGGCCGATCGTCGACACAGGCTCGACACGCCCTGAGACACGCCCATGTTTCAGGCCGTGTTCTCTGCTCGACGATCGTCGACTCCAAAATCGTCGACCTCTCGACCAAATCATCGACTGTAGCCTGACACGCCATGGGACATGCCCGTGTCCCAGGCCGTGTGCCCCATGCCAGAATCCAATTTTGGCCCAAAACGCCTCCCGTCGCTCTTTTGAGTTTCGGGGCGTTACAACTCTCCCCCTCTTAAAAGAATTTCGTCCCCGAAATTTCATAAAGGAAAGGAACATAAAACTAAAATTATACCTGAGCGGAACAACTCCGGGTACTCGTCAAGCATAGTCTGCTCTCGCTCCCAAGAGAGCTCCTCTCGACCGCAATTGTCCCATCGGACCTTGACCATCCTGATCTCTTTATTGCGTAGCCGCTTGACTTTCGAATCTTCAATACGTACGGCTTGACCTTTGTCGTCAACCCACTATCAATCGGCACTTGGTCGACCGCGATCACTTGCGTAGGCTCTTGCACCGCCTACCGTAGCACCGAAATATGGAATACATCATGTAGACCACTAAGCTCCACCGAAAGTTTCAACCGATAGGCTGCTTCACCAACCCACTCCAGAACCTCAAACGGCCCAAGGTACCTCGGGCTTAGCTTTTTCAATCGCCGCACCCGCGAGACACCCTTGAACGGCTTGATCTTTAAGTACACCCAGTCGCCCACAGCGAACTCCACGTTCATGTGCTTGGCATTATAGTACTTCGCTTGCCGGTCCTGAGCGATAAGCAACCTCTCCCGAATGGTTCACACCAACGAAGTAGCATCCTCCACTTCTAATCGCTTATACAACTTTGACTCACCGGTTTCTAACCAAGATAACGGCGTGCAACATCTTCTACCATAAAGGGCCTCGAAGGGCACCATTTGAATACTCGTCTGGTAGCTATTGTTGTACGCAAACTCCACCAAATAAAGATTATCTTCCCATTGCTTTCCAAAGTCCAAGACACACATGCGGAGCATGGCTTCCATAATTCTATTGACCTTCTCGGTCTGCCCATCTGTTTGCGGATGGAAGGCTGCGCTGAATTTTAACTTTGTTCCCAACATTTGTTGCACAAGCCTCCAATAATTGGACGTGAACCGCCCATCTCGGTCACTCGCGATGCTGCGGGTCACACCGTGAAGCCATACTATATTATCCACATATAGTTTTGCCAACTTATCCACCAGATCATCCTTCCTATGCAGAATGAAATGCGACACCTTCGTTAACCGATCTACGACCACCCAAATGACGTCGTTCCCCTTTTGCGACCTTGGCAAACCGTGCACAAAGTCCGTAGAGATGTCATCGAATTTCCACTCCGGAATAGCCAAGGACTTCAGAAATCCTCCCGGCTTTTGGCATTCTGCCTTCACCAAGGCGCAAGTTTGGCACTTCGCCACGTAGAGCACCACATCCTTCTTCAAACCCGGCCACCAAAACAGTTTCTCAACGTCGCGGTATATCTTTGTGATCCCCAGGTGAATCGAGTACTTGGTATGGTGCGCCTCGTACAACAATTCCACCCGCAAATTGCCCACTCTTGGGACGCACAGACGACCGTCCTTCCAAAACAATCCGTCCTCCACCACGAATTGGGAATTTGACCCATCCAGAGCCTCATCCATGAACTGCTTCATATGGAAATCCAAATCCAAAGCCCGCCGAATTCGATCAGTAAGGTCATATTGAACTTCAGTCCAATTCAGTACTACTTCAGCACTTGATTGCTTATCTACACAAACAATCCCCAACGCCTCCAACTCCCGAACCAACCGCTCATTATGCACCGATAGCCAATTGGCTTGAGCTGGGGCTCGGCGACTCAATGCGTCCGCAACCGCATTACCCTTCCCAGACACGTAGTGGATCTTGAATGTATAGTCCCCCAGGAACTCCATCCATCTACGCTGTCGCATATTCAGATCTTTCTGATCAATCAAATACTTCAGGCTCTTGTGATCGGTGTAGATATCAATCTTCACACCGTACAAATAATGCCTCCACGGCTTCAAGGCAAAAATCACGGCCGCTAACTCCAAGTCATGGACTGGATAATTCCTCTCGTGCACTTTCAGCTGTCTCGAGCCATAAGCTATCACACTTCCGTGTTGCAGTAGCACGCAACCCAAACCGCTGCCCGAAGCATCGCTATAAATCTCATAACCTTCGGTCCCACATGTCGAACTCAGCACAGGCGCCGTGGTCAACCGATATTTCAACTCCTCAAAAGCTCGCGCGCATTACGACGTCCAAACGAATTTCTGCTCCTTCCTCGTCAAAGTAGTGAGAGGTAACGCTATCCGCGAGAAGTTCTCTACGAAGCGCCTATAATAGCCGACAAGCCCCAAAAAGCTCCGGACTTCCACTACCGTAGAAAGCTCAGGCCACTTCTATATCGCAACAATCTTCGCCGGATCCACTACAATACCTTCCCCACTCACTATATGACCGAGGAACCCCACTGAGGACAACCAAAACTCGCACTTTGAGAACTTGGCGTATAATTGATTCCTCCTTAGCGTCTCCAAAACCAAATGAAGATGCTTGAAGTGATCTTCCTCACTCTGCGAGTACACCAAAATATCGTCGATGAAGACGATCACAAAATGGTCCAAGTACTCCGTGAAGGTCCTGTTTATTAAATCCATGAACACTGATGACGCATTAGTCAGCCCAAACGGCATGACCGTAAACTCGTAATGCCTGTATCTCGTACTGAACGCTGTCTTTGGGATATCACTCTCCCTTATTCGCAACTGATAGTACCCGGACTTGAGGTCCAACTTCGAGTACACTGTCGACCCGACCAACTGATCAAAAAGATCATCGATCCGGGGGATCAGGTACTTGTTCTTTTCCGTCAACTTGTTGAGCTCCCGATAATAAATACATAGCCTCAAGCTTCCGTCCTTCTTCTTAACAAAGAGGACCGGCGCGCTCCAAGGCGAAGAACTTGGGCGCACATAACCTTGCTCCAATAACTCTTGCAGTTGAACCTTCAGCTCCGTCATTTCCTTAGGCGCTAGCCGATATGGAGAGCGTGACACAGGCTTTGCACCTGGTACGAGCTCTATCATAAAATCTATCTCCCGCTGCGGCGGGGCTCCAGGAATATCGCTAGGGAACACATCAGGGTACTCCGATACCACTGAAATACAATCCAACGCGGGCTTCGGCTTTGCAACCTCCACTAGTGTAAAGAACAGTTCTGCACCAGCACGAACCGCCTTCACCACCTGAAGAGCAGACATCAACGTCTTGCTCGACCCCTTCAAGCCCGTGAAAGTCATCTCACGACCTGCTCCCAGCTTGACTTCCTTGCTACCACAATCGATATAGGCTTGCTGCTCCGAGAGCCAGTTCATGCCAAAAATAATGTCGAACTCCACCAACGGAAGTAACGACGCTTCCAGATCGAACTCCTGATTCCCAATACGAATCTTAACACCGCAGATTCTATCCGCACGCATCGAACACCCATTGGGCAACAACACATCCAACTTATCCTTTGCCATCGAAGAAGGTACTCCGATGCGTGATATAAATTCTTCGGACAAGGAGTGTGAAGCTCCTGTATCGAAGAGTGCTCTTGCCGGATTTTCACAAATCAAAACAAATCCTAAACAAGCAGTGGTAAGGTAACATGTGCATAACAAGTAATTAAAGAAATTAACTTGCTATAAGTTAAACCGTACCTATCACCACATCCGCCTGTTTGATGGCCTCCTGTTGGCCAAGATTATACACCCTTGGTTGGGCTGGAGCATAATGGGACGCGGTTGACTCCACCGCCCTGCCCTTCTCTTTATAAGTTGCTCCAGGCTTTCTTTCGGACTTGGGACGTCCGCTCCGGCACTCGCGGGCATAATGCCCCGGCTTCCCACAGTTGTAACAAGTGCCCGAGATCCGACCCGTAGTTGCCCCAGAAGTACCCGCAGAGGGGGCTGGACCCGAAGTCCTAGCTTTCTTGTTCCACTTCCGGAAGACAGACTTTGAGGAGTTCGGCACTCGGAACTCCGACTTCTTATCACCCAAGCTTTTCTTTGCTTGTACATTCTTCATGTCCTTCTCCAAGGACCGGGCCGTGTTGACCAAGGTCAAGAAACCTTGTGTCATCGGCCCCGAGAGTAGTAGCCTCAACTTATCTCTCAACCCTTCGTAGAATCGATTCGTCTTGCGCTCCTCATCCGCGATGGTGGAGCTAGCATATCGACTCAATCGAGTAAACTCGTGGAGATATTCATCCACGCTCCTCTCACCCTGAACCAACTTCAGGAACTCGTTCTCCAACGCTATCCTCTGCGCCGAAGGGAGGTATCTAGCCAAGAATAGTCTCGAGAACTCCTACATCGAGACATCAATAAGTTGTCTACCTCTCATTAGATGCAGCTCCAATCCTTCCCACCACAATCTCGCTTCACCATCCAAAAGGAACGTAGCAATGGTGGTCATTTGCCACTCCTCCGTCTCCGTTGCTGTCAAGACTCTCTTCACCCTGGAGAGCCAGTCTTCAGCTTGAGATGGGGTTCCCAACCCCGAGAATACCTGAGGATTAAAGCTCATGACATGCTTGAGCTGTCTCTCGGTTGCCCTCCTTGGCACCAACGACTCCACTACTACCTGCTCCACCGCAGGAGCAGGCTGCTGCATTTGCCTTGCAGGCTACGCATTCATCATGGCCAACACTGCTTCACCCACCAATCGTATGGTCTCAGCCGATGGAGGTGTTGCAGGAGCAACATCTGGTGCACTGCTAGCCTTAAAAACTCGACGTTCCGACGGCCCAACACCACTTCTGGTTACCTATAGTGGTACAAAACACCATTAAGCGACCAAATAAAATTGCAAAAGCAATTATAGGAACGCGCAGGTTCCTCAAACACGTGTATTTTCATTCCTAAGTGGACATTTATGGGTTCTTTTACTGTTATAACGATGACGCACACACATGTGCTCACCACCCCTTAAAAAGAATTCGCCCACGAATTCATTTGAAGTATGACCGAAACCAGTAGTCTGATACCAAATTGTAACACCCCCTATCCGTCGCATAACATATAGCAGTAGGTCTGGCCGGGGCCCGATGCTATATACCACAGACAGACCGGGTGGTTACTCAGTGGAAACCATCCAACCAATCCAATGTCCTACACAGAGCATTCTAGCGGAAGCAGTTTTATAAGTTGCAATAAAAAGAACCCAGCACCAAGCATGAATGTCCACTAAACACCAAATAGGAATGTAGTACATACGCAAGTACAGGCCTTAAGGCCTTACAAAATGGTTTACTTCAAATTACATGTTTTACAAACCACGGCACGCAGGCCTGTCATACATGAATAAAAGCAAGTAAACACTTCAATTAGGCCTTCAAGGGCCGGCTTCGCAATTTGGGCTTTAGCCCGCTTGGTCCAGCAGCACCTGCAAGCAACAAACCACCGTACGGTGGCAAACAAAAGCAACGGTCAGCAATGCTGACCAAATTATAACAATCCCGCCCCCAATTCGGGGCGGCGATGCTCCTTCCCTGCATTTTATTAGCATAACCAAGCAGTATATAAATTAATTGCATCACAGGCGTTGACACGCATGGCCACACGCCCCATGCTCTTAGGGCACATTGTCGGTGATCGCAGTCTAAGTCCATTGACTCACCACCATCCCAAGGACGACAATCTCTCGCGAGCAAATTGGTCTTTTAGGCACATGTTATGACACTTTAATATCATCAATAGCATATGTAACGACACTTTAATATCATCGACAGTAAAGACCCGACCTCTATGCCCTCGGCATAAAGCAGGAATGGTTCCACTCAACCCATTGCTCACTTGCCACGACACTTTAATATCATCGGCACGAGTTAAGTTTCCCCGAAGCCCGTGAATCATACGCACAATATTACATAACCCAGTTATGTACAAGTTGGCTCCCAGGCCCACAAGTTTGGCAGAATCACGCATCTGCCCAGTTTTTCGGGTGCACCTTTGGGTTAATCCCCAAGGCTCCCTGTTGCAATCTACCGCGTAGAAAACCCGAAAAACAAACATTTGCACGGAATCTTCTCCAGCCATTATGCAATACAACATCACCGATCCAGACCAACTTGTCCGGGTAGGCTTCACACATCATGCCTATGTCTGTTCTCGAATACGGACTCTAAACAACGGGGAATTTACATATCTACCCGAAGGAACACCTCCAACTCACTGCAAACTCGCGAAAGCGGGCTTCCTATGCAAAGAAAGAGAGCTTCACATGCTAAAGTATAGAATCAGTACCCTAGCGTTCTTCCTTGGCGCCATGGAAATGTAAGCGGATGAAAAACACCGCACTCTCTTTGCCTCCGTAGATCCGAAGTCGGTTCGCGATTTGGAGCTCCGAAGCTCCTCTAAAGACCGGATCTAAGCTTCTTCTTCCTCCTTGGCTCTCCTCTCTCTCTGTATTGACGTCCTGAGCTGATTTGGCTAAGTCTTATTCATCGTATATCATAGACCATTTAGCGAGTATACTAGTGATACTCGACGATACTCGACCAATTTGACTTAGGGCATTTTTCTAAAAATTTCATATCGCTGTTTCGGGTTGTCGGTCAGCCATGTACAGTAAATTCAAGGTTTCATTTTTAGAAATTTTATTCTAACCGTTTGGAAGGAAATATCTATAAATGCCTAGAGGATATTTCCTTTCCATCTAATCGTAATTTTGCTATCAATTCTCAAACCTAGAAATATACCAAAATCGAAAACCGTCCGTCCACCGTCGACAATGTACGCATCACAATTTTTTTGATCGGCTCTTGATGAACAGTGCGATTTATCTTCTTCGACATACACGACTGGATTGCTTTCTCTCTACAAATCTATACTCCTCCAGATCAAGTCATTTGAAGATTCTAATCGAGATTCAAGATCTTCCTAGTCTACAAGTTCCGGGTTCTATAAGTGATTTCAAGAACTACCATTCTAAAAGAACTACGAATTGAAGATCTTAATTCTTGTCTTTGTGATTGTAACTTTGTTATAATATTCTTTTTCATATTGTAGGAGATTTATCTCTGAGTTTGTAGATCTGTTTGTGGATCGGGTTTGTAGATCCGTTTGTGGATCGAGTTTGTAGATCCATTTGTCGATCGAGTTTGTAGATCCGATTGTGGATTGAGTGGTAGGAGCGTCGTCTCCGAGTTGTAGGAGTTACGGCTCCGAGGTGTAAGATTGTGGAAATCTGAGATTGGTGAAGTAGCCGAATCTAGACCTTCGTGGTAGATAGGCGAGGCGGGAAAGTGGACGTACCAAACTCGGAAAACCACTATAAATCCCTGTGTATGTGTGCTTATTTTTAAATGTAATTTTTATTCCACAAAAAGACACAAACATCACATATTCACCTCCCTCTAGGTGATTTAGGTAGACGCTCGATACTTTCAATTAGTATCAGAGGGGCATTTTGTTCGATATAAGGTTAACACCATGAACAAAATCCCTGTTTTAGTGTTAAGAGATTCCGTCTAGTCACCATGGACAAGCAAAGACATGTCTTCTATGAAGCTACCAATGTGCACAAAGGAAAAATTTCCCATGTGGAAAGAACGAGTAAGGTTCTTCATGGAGGCTGCTGATCCAAGAATATTCCAGATTTTGGAAGGACCCCACATACCGACTCAACCATCAGCTTTGAATCCTACGGTAATGATCCCCAAAAAGATGATTGACCTGACTAAGGATGAAATTGCCTTAGTCTCTCTTGATAAGAAGGCGAAGAACATCATCACAAGTGCAGTGGACGACTCAATGCTACAAAATTTATTCCACTGTAAATCTGCCAACGAAATGTGGGACTGCCTAATTGTGCTGATGGAAGGGACAGAAGAAGTCAGAGACGACCACAGATCATTGTTGAATCAGGAATACGAAGCATTCAAGCAAGGATCAAATGATAGTATTGCTGATAGCTTCAAGAAGTTCTTTAAGATAGTAAACGACCTCAGGAGTTATGGTCGTAATTTCACCAATGGCGAACTAAACAACAAGTTTCTCAGATTCCTGACAAAGGAATGTGACACTAAAGTGCTTTCCATCAGGGAGTTTGAAAGTTGCCTGAGACTGACCCCTCAGAACCTTTGCTCTCATACGAACTACAAATGAACACCAGAAAGAAGGAAGAGCAAAGCAGCCAGACTTCCAGTAAAGAGAAGTCAATGGCCTTAAAAGCTGAAGGTTCAAGGAAGTCTAAAGTTGTTTCTCCAGTTAGAACTCGTGTTCCTGACACCCTAGAAGACTTGGAGCCTAGCACATCTGGCTCTGAGCTATCAGATGAAGAGTTTCTCTCATATCGAAGAAGTTCAAGAAATTTCTCAGCAAGAGGAGATAGATGAAGAATCAGTCATCCTCATTTGACTTCAGGAAATCTCATCGTGATGGTGATCGTTCCAAAAAAAGCTACAACCGGGAGGATAGGTATAAATCGAAACAGAACAAACATTCTTCCTCTGATGTTGTGTGCTATTGTTGCAATAAGACAGGTCACATGATAGTTGAATGCCCATACAAGAAGGAGGGCTCTAAGAAAGAGGAGAAGAGATCCTTCAAGGGGAAGATAAAAGAAGAAAAGAGCTTCGTCGCCAAGAAGTCCAAGACTCATAGTGACAGCGACTCAAGCAAGTCCAGCTCAGAGAATGAGGAAGCCTACTTTGGGCTCATGGCTCAATCAGACGAGGAAGCTGGATACTCAGAGTATCGCGAGAAGGTAAACTCGCACACTATACTCTCGGAATCGGAAACGCCCACTAATGGTCACACAGGCAATTCTTTTGAAGAGGGTGAGTCTGAGTTAATGGTTCAACATGAGAACCTTTTGAAGGCCTTTTACAAATGCCAAAAGGTAGTCAAAAAGCAAATAAAACAGATTACTTCTCTCAAGGTAGTGGAATCAAGCCTGAGAGAGGAAATTGCTGAATTGACTCCTCTCAGAAGTGAAGTTCACTCATTGCAAGAGGAACTGAAAAGGTCGGATAAAATATTAAGTCAAAAAGAGAAATACCCTAATGAGTTGGAAGCAAAGCTTTTGGTGTAAAAAAAAATTGTTGAGAGTTTCTCCAAGCCGAACATTGTTCTCCCTCTCATTGATGAGTTCTCAGCACCGAAGAAGGGTAGTGATCTTGACCACGTAGTTGGAAAAAGTAAGGCTGCCAAGAAAGCCAGTGCCAAGGAAAAGGGGAAGGCTCCTCTTGGTCAACCCTCGTTTAGGAAGGTAATCTTGTAGACGAACAAGTTTGACCTTGAGTCATCCTACGGTCATCTTGCTAGGCCTACTTATGTAGAGCCCAATAAGAGACACTAGGGATGGACCCATCCCCAAGACTATGGGGCCAGTGTTTTTAAAGCACCTTATGAAGAGATAGAACTCAAGAGTTATGGTCCTTATATTCATGGACATAACTATAAGAGGACACCAAAAGCCAAAAAAGTGTTGTACCTAAGGCAAAGGAGATGGAGAAGCCCAGTGTATGCTATAATCAGGAGGCTTCCACCTCCAAGTATGTTACCCCTGCTAGACCTCACATTCAAAAGGTAAAGCAGGAATACAAAAGAAGGTACAACATGTTTGACTGTTGGTGCTGCGACAAAATTGGTCATTTTGGCGTAGATTGCTGGTATAACCCTGCTAATTTTGTAACTCCACAAGTTAACCATGTGAGGCCGACCACTCGCAGAGTTAATGTTCCTAGTGGTGTTAAGCTAACCAGGAAATAAGGACCCAAATATGTCTAGGTTCCTAAAGTAAAGTGATTTGTCATTTCAGCTATGTCCAAAGGCCAACAAAAATCCTATCTGATATTTGGACATTGGATTCTCTCGACATATGATCGGGACAAGAAGCCTGTTGCTTGATTTCACCTCAATCAAAGATGGACCAAAAGTCATCTTTGGAGGGTCAGACCGAGGAACTACAAAAGACTATGGTATGATCTCCAATGAAGTAGTCTCCTTCACAGACGTGGCGTATGTTGAAGGATTACACCATAATCTTATCAGCATAAGTCAGCTATATGATAAAGTCTACATCATTGAGTTTTGCAAGGACAAGTGTTTGATAAAATCGTCTGCAAATTTGGAGATGGTCTTAACAGTCACTCAGAGCAGAAATATTTTCTGTTTAAATTTCCTTTGCTTAGACAATTCTACACCAGTATGTTTTTGTTGGTGTTACCATCATGATCTGGAAGTGATCAAGCATGTGACCTCACTGCCAACTCAATATGAGCTTATCAGGGTCGTATATAAGATTGTTAAGAAATTGAGAGATTAGATTTGTATGATTTAGCTCATATGATGAGTTGATAAGACTTAGCTCCATCAGGCTAAAAGCATCGAGTGCGTCGAGACCAGTCAACACCTTCTTCGATTTAAGCGTTAACTCATCGAATGTCAGTGTTGAGTGTGTTGAGTATATTCAGATTTGTCGAGTCAAAGTGTTGATTTGACGAGTATGACACTTAAGCGTTGAGTACATTGACTATACTCGATGATTTGTCGAGTCAAGGAGTTGTTTCGACGAGTCTGGGTCTCAGGCGTTGAGTACGTTGACCTCACTCAACGCCTTTATCGAGTAAAGAGTTTACTTGACGAATCTGGCACTTAGGCGTTGAGTGCGTTGAGTGCACTTAACGCCATTCAATGAATCTAGCTTTTGACATTGTGCGCGTTGAGTGCACTCAACGCCATTTGACGATTCATTGAGTATGACGCAGAAAGCGTTGAGTCCACTCGACGCCTTTGTAGAGTCAAGCATTGATTCAGCTGAGGATGGAATTGAGATTGTCGTGCATCCTATGGATACTCGATGATTCATTGAGTATATAATGATACTCGACGATTCATCGTGTATGTTATAGATACTCGACGATTCGTCGAGACAAATGTTGTCTGGCCAAATTTCTGGATTCTAAGTCTGGGTCTGCCAATAGCGGCAGGAACTCTTCTATTTATTCCATAGGTATAAATAGGAACAGTTTTAGGGTTTTATGATGATGCGATATTTCTCTCAAGCACACGAGCCGCACTGTATGAAAAGACCGAAACCATAAAAGCCCGACGAAAGCCGTTCTGTCGATCCCGTCGCCATCGCCGATCCCGATCCCGAAGAGTGTCGCCGCTGCCTCTCCTCTAACAGATATAGCAGTTTGTGGAAATGCTGAGTGTCCTCTTCCGACTTAGTGCTTGTTCGACAAGTGGCTGCGGGTTCTCACGATCGTGTGGATTTTCTGTAGAGGCGCGAATATACTTTCTGCTCTCAAGACTCGAGCCGCTAAGTGACCGACTGAATTTTCTGGAGCATCTTGGTTGAGTATAGACTCAATCCTTCAAAGGTAATTTTAATTACAACATGCTTTACTTCTTGATTCATGAATATTGCCAGATCTAGACACTTTGGGTTTTCTTGTTCTCTATTTTCCGCTGCGCTCACAAATGTTATATCGTCTAGTAAAACCCAACAATGGTATCAGAGGGAGGTTCGGGCAACGTTCATCATTTCAGAAGTTACTAAATCCATGGCGTGTAGATTTGGAGATTTTAGAAGTGTTCTAAAATGCCTAAATCTATTCTTGGAATCCCACCAAGAACGCATGTGATTTCTTTGTTGCTACCCCTTAACAGTAACTGTCACTCTTGTTGGTTTGTGAAACCAAATATGTGGTAGATTTTGGAATCTCACACATAAAGTGATGAGCTTGTCTACTATGTAAGTGGAGTTTGTGTTGCTCATGTCAAGTGCATGTAAATCTGAACATTTAGAAGTGTTCTAGATATTCAGATTTAGCCCAGCTCATCAAGTGTGTATGATGGTTTTATTGCGCACATCTGGGATACATTTGGATTATGATTGCAGTTGTTTTATTTTGTGGATGTGCACATTGGTTGATTGTTAACCACGACTAAATGTTAATCAATAATCTAAAATCCCTTAAGCAATATTAAGTATTTGGATGCTTTCTGATGGATGACATTCTTCTTGTCTCAATCGATGAAGTGTGGGCTTACCAAATCAAGGTGCATTAATCTATCTTGGTAATGGTGCGAGCGGATAATTGTGATATCCCACTATCGACATCGGGTCAAACTTAACTGGGTGACCTCAAAGGTTGAGTTCCCAGAGGTATGAGCTTGGCATGCACCATATGATGTATGAGAATAAGGAGTTATTCACCAGCCATACAGGAATTGCATTGTGATGCAATTGGTAAGCGTTGTCTACCTAAATAGCTGTATTGTGAGAGAAAAGCCAAAGCTAACTCATAATGTTAGTGAAATATGGATCCTGTCCACTAAGAGAGTTATTTGCATAAACTCTTCGAATTGATATCGAGGGTTATCAGTTTGATAAAAATTGTGAGAGTTATTTTAATTAAAGTCCTAATTGAAAGATAAATTATATTTGGAATACAATACTAATTTGCTTTGCTTTATTCTTATAAAATTTCCATGATAAGTGGATCATATTCCACCATGTCCCTCTGAGCGATCCTTGAGAAGGAAAAGCTGAGCGGGACGAATCATTTGGACTGGTATAGGAGCTTGAGAATTATTCTCAGGCAAGAGCGCAAGCTCTATGTTTTGGAAGAGGAATCCCCTGATGAGCCTGTCGTGAATGCATCCCGTGCTGATAAGGATTCTTATAAGAAGTATCTTGACGACTCCTTGGACGTCGAATGTCTCATGCTAGCGACCATGAACTCTGAGCTCCAAAAGCAACATGAGAACATGGGTTACAAGGATATTGACGAGCATCTTAAGAAAATATTTCAAGGGCAAGCTCGTCAAGAGAGATTCGATGTCACTAAGGCATTTTTTCAGTGCAAGATGGGAGCTCGGGACATAGTAGGGACTCACATACTCAAGATGATTGGGTATATCAAGAACCTTGAAATACTAGGGTTCCCTCTAGGCCAAGAGTTGGCCACAGATCTAATCCTGCAATCGTTGTCGGACAGTTATAAGCAGTTTGCCTTAAATTATAACATGAATGAAATAGACAAGACACTGCCCGAGCTCCTGGACATGTTACGAACTGCCGAGATCAACATGAAGAAGGCCAAGCCTACTAGCCCCATACTGATGGTGCATAAAGACAAGGGCAAGGGCTTTAAGAAGACAAAGGTAGGACCTAAGTCTGCTTTGGAGCCCAAGTCTTCTACAATGAAAAGGAAAGGTTCAGGGAAAGAAGGAAAATTCCACAACTGTGGCAAGGCTGGTCATTGGAGAAGGAACTGTCCTTCATACATTGAGGGTCTGCAAAGTATGAAGGGAGGTATGACTTCCACTTCAGGTATTTATATTATAGAGATAAACCTTTGTGCTTCTTCATCCTGGGTATTGGATACCGGAAGTGGTTCTCACATTTGTATAAATGTGCAGGAACTGAGAAGGAGAATAATGCTGAGTAAAGGAGAGGTGTACCTATGTGTTGGCAATGGAGCAAGAGTTGCTGCAGTCGTCGTGGGTGTTTACCGTCTTGCTTTGCCAAGTGGACTTGTAATTGAACTAGATAATTGTTATTTTGTTCCTTTCATAACTAGAAACATTATATCCATTTCATGTTTTGACATGGTGGGTTTTTCATTTATTATTAAGAACAATTGTTGTTCAATATTTAAGAATGATCTTTGTTATGGTGTAGCCCAAATGTTTAATGGTTTATATATTTTAAACTTAGACCATCAGATCTATAATATAAAAAATACTAAGAGACTAAAAATGAATGACTCGAACCCTACATATCTTTGGCATTGTCATTTGGGCCATATAAATGAGAAATGTATATCCAAACTCCATAGAGATGGACTATTGGACTCATTTGATTATGAATCATTTGAGAGATGCAAATCTTGTTTGTTAGGCAAAATGTCTAAGGTCTCTTTCACTGGAAACAATGAGAGGGTTGATGATCTCTTGGGTATAGTACATAGTGATGTATGTGGACCCATGAGTTCTATGGCCAGAGGTGGATGCTTCTACTTTATTACATTTACTGATGCTTTTAGTAGATACAGATACATGTATCTTATGAAGAGCATATCCGAAACCTTCTAAAAGTTCAAAGAGATTAAAAACAAAGTAGAGAACCAGCTGGGTAAGAATGTTAAAACACTCCGATCTAATCGAGGTGGCAAATACCTAAGTCATGAGTTTTGTGATCATCTGAAAGAGTGTGGTATTATATCACAGCTCACTCCACCTAGAACACCGCAACATATTGATGTGTCTGAGCGGAGGAATCGTACACTATTAGACATGACACGATCGATGATGAGTCATGCAAATCTGTCATTTCCTTTTGGGGTATTGCTCTAAAAACCTCTGCTTTTACACTAAATCGTGCTCCAACGAAAGCGGTTCTGAATACACCATATGAGATATGGACTGGGAAGCTTCCTAGTATGTCGTTCATTAAGGTTTGGTGTTGTGAGGCATATATTCTACGTCAAATGTCTGATAAGCTGGAACCCAAATCAGATATGTGTTTTCTTGGGGGTTATCCTAAGGAAACTAAAAGTGTACTATTTCTACCTACCGTCTGAGGACAAAGTGTTTGTCACAAGGACTGGTGTCTTTCTTGATAAAGAGTTCTTAAGTAGAAAGACTGTCAGGGTAGAACTTGAAGAAGTTCAAGAACCACAAAACGTGAATGAACTGGAATTGGAACCTGAGTCAAGACTACAAGTTGTTGTAGCTGGAGAACCTGTTCAGGAAACACAAGTTCTACGTAGATCTTGTAGACCAATGTTTGAGCCTGAGAGATATGGATTTCTCGTATCTCAAATAGGTAATATGTTGCTTATGGATCATAGTGATGAGCCTGCAACCTACCAAGAGTCTATGAGTGGACCGGACTCCGAGAAGTGGCTTGAGGCCATGAAATCTAAAATGGACTCCATGTATGAAAACCAAGTTTGGACCATGGTGGAACCACCTAAATGGGTACGACCCATATGGTGCTTGGTGTTATAGTACTTAGTATGCCTATCCAGACAGTCACCAATCGCTCCTGAATCAATCGTATCTTTGAATTATTTGATATAAAGCGCCCATCTCGGTCATTAATAATATTACCAAGTACACCGTGCAATTGTACTATGTTATCACCATAAAGTTTGGCCAACTTTTCACCTGAATCGTCCCTTCAATTTGGAATAAAGTGTGATACCTTCATTAAGCGGGCCACAATCACCCACATGACATCATTCCCGTTTTATAATCTCGGCAAATCCTGCACAAAATCCATCAAAATATCATCAAATTTCCACTCCGGAATTGGTGATGACTTTAGAAATCCTCCAGGAATCTGACATTCCGCCTTCATAAGTGCACAAGCGTGACACTTCGCCATATAGAGGGCTATGTCTTTCTTCAAACCCGGCCACCCAAATAACTTTTTCATATCCTTGAAAATCTTTATGCTCCCTGGGTGGATTGAGTACTTTTTCATATCCTTGAACATCTTTGCACAAGATTGGCAACCAGCAGCGACTTCCTATGGATGGCCGGGTGTGGCGCGGATGTGATGTTCCAAACCCTGGTGGCTGAGGATAGCCGCGGGTTGGATAGTGTGTGAGCCTAATTTTTCCTGTTTCTTTGCTGATGTGTTCCACTCCCTTGTTACCCCAATTGTTTCTCCCTTTTTTATTTCTTGCTAGTGCATAATTTACGGGTGGATTGAGTACTTCGTAAATGCACCTCGTACATCAACTCCTCCCGTAGTTTGCCAACATTGGGGACCCTCAAATGATCATCTTTCCACAAAAGACCATCATCAATAGAAAATTGAGAATTTGACCCATCCACAGTGTCTGCCATATAGAGCTTCATGCTTTCATCGAGCTCCATTGCCTGTCCAATTCTGTCTGCAAGGTCATATTATACCTTCATCCAGTTCAAGCATGTATTTGCGCTGGTTCTCCCATCAATATAAGAGATTTCCAAGGCTTCGAACTCATTAATTAGACTCTCATAATGTAACTGAATCCAATTTGCCTGTGTTGGAGCCCTGTGTTGGGTACATTGGAATATATATACCTGATTTGAAGAAGCCTCACCCTACTCAATGATATACATCAAGGTGTATTTGATGTGCTTTGAGTTTATTTGTGCAGGTTAAGTAACTGCAGGATTGCAGGAAAATTTTCTAAGTCCATGTGTTGACACCTAGAGGTGAAGTGTCGACACTTATGAAGGCTAGTGTCGACACCTAGAGAAACTATGTTGACACTTGGAGTAATTGTGTCGACACCAGTAAGGCAGAGTCGACACCAGAAGAAAAGTGTCGACACATACAAGCAGTGTCGACACACAGTGAAGAATTGTCTACATAATCAGTGTCGACACTTAGAGGCAGTGTCGACACCCAGAGAAACTTTGTCGACATCAAATGTGTCGACACCAGGAGTCTGTGTCAACACTCAGCAAACTTCAACAAAGTTAAAGTACATGTGTCGACACAAAGGAGATGTGTCGACACTCAGCAAGTTTCAACACATGAAGGCATGTGTCGACACAAAGGAGACGTGTCGACACTCAGCAAGTATCTACAACAAAAGGAGATGTGTTGACACAAAGGAGTTGTGTCGACACACACCAGAATTCAACTAAGTATTAAAGAAGAAGTACTTGTGTCGACATACAGAATCAGTGTCAACACATCAACAGAAGGCTTGTGTCGACACACAGGATCATTGTCGACACATTCTGAAGAAGTAGTGTCGAGAAGCTGTTACAACAACACAAGGAGTTGTGTCGACACCATCAAGGCTAGTGTCGACACTTAGTCTACTTGTGTCGACACTTAGTCTATTTGTGTCGACACATAATGACTATCTATCTCGGCACTTTTAGATAGTGACAGAGATTTCAAGAAGTGACTGGATGATTTGACAGCTGCCATTTCAACTAGTCAACTGCAACTGTCAGAGCCGTCAGAAAGTTGTTAGAAACCGGATCAGCCGGTTATCTTAGAGGAAGACTATTTAAAGACCTTTCTGCTTCAACAGAGAGGGAGATTTTACAGATTGACAACAATCAATCAAGAGATCTAACAACATAAAAGAAGAAGACCTTCAACAGAAGATCTAAGAAGTAGGAGAGAGAGAGAGCTCCTTCTAAGAAGAGCAGCTGCTGAACCGGGCTGCTAAGTAAGATTCAGATTGAGATCTGAATCTCAAGACAGCAGTTGATTGAAGAACATCTGCACATGAGATTCAACCCTACTGTGTTCAAATTCAAGAATATTTGAAGAAAGCCAAGGGTGGTTGATCTCTGCCAAGTTCTTCCAAGAACTCATCAAGAAGCCAATCAACTTATCTCTCTCTGTCAGAGTTGTGGTTATTCACTTTGTAAACTTTATTTTCTGTAAGATCCTAAGGGATCTGAGTTGTTAGCCTAAACTATAAATGCTGAGGTAGGGATTTTGTGCCTGAGTGTAGGAGATACTATTCTCTGAGTGTAGGCCTTGATTGAAGGCTGAGGTAGGGTTGTTTAGCCTGAGTGTAGGTCTTGTTGAAGACTGAGTGGTAAGGCTTTGTGTCTGAGTTGTAGGAGTGAGGACACTCTGAGTTATAGGAACCTGTTTGGGGTTCTGAGTTGTAAGATCTGAGGATCTGAGAAGAAGTGGAGAAGTTAGGCCGAATCTAGTACACTACTAGATAGGCGAAGGGGGAAAGTGGATGTACCCAAACCTTGGGGAACCACTATAAAAATCTGTGTGCACTCTATGAATGTTAGTTTCTGTGGATGCTGTGTTGTGATAGCTATAGAATTGCATTTATTGTACAGTATTTCTGCCTTATAAGTAAAAAGAAAAAGAACACCTATTCACCCCCCTCTAGGTGGTTAGGCACTATTTCTTTCAAGTGGTATCAAAGCGAGGTTACTCAAAAAGGACATAACAGTCTGAGTAAGATCCTGTAGGCAGAATCAGAATAAACAAGATTCAAGAAAATGGGTTCTAGTGAGAATCACAAAGAGCTGGGGTCCATGAAATTGCTAATCTGTGGAAAAGAGATTTTTGGCATATGAAAAGAGAGGGTTAGACTCTTTATGGAAGCATCTGACCCAAGAATATACATCATAGTCAAAGAAGGGCCATATGTGCCAATGAAGATATCCATTCTAGATGCAAATCAGAAAACTTCTAAGGATTATTCAAAAATGACCAAAGATGAAATCATTCTGGCCACTATGGGCAAGAGGGCCCAGAATATTATTGTTAGTGCAATTGATGATGCAACATTTCAGAATTTAATTCATTGTAAAACTTCTAAAGAAATGTGGGACACATTAATAGTCTATATGGAGGGATCAGAAGAAGTAAGACAAGACAGGAAGTCTTTGTTAAATCAGGAATATGAAAGTTTCAGACAAGGAAAGTCTGATAGCATTATTGAATGCTACAAGAAGTTCTATAGGATAGTAAATGAATTGATGTCCTATGGAAGAGAATTCAACAACTATGGGCTGAATGATAAGTTCTTAAGATCCCTGACTAAGGACTGGGATACCAAGATTTGTGCCATTAGGGAAATGGCCAAATTAGCTGATATACCTCCTCCAACTTTGTTTGGAAAACTGTTATCTTATGAGATGCAGTTATTGGCTAGAAAGGAGGAAGAGAAGACTACTAGAGTGGAGCACAAGGAAAGATCTGTGGCCTTCAAGACTGAAGCCACTAGAAATTATAGAAGCAAGTCTCCATCTCCACCTCAAATAGTTGCTGAGGCTGTGGCAGATAATTCAGAAAGCAAGAATTCAGATAGCAGTGAAAGTGATGAAGACTTTGCAGCTTTCACTAGGCATTTTCAAAAGTTTCTGAAGAAAAAGTAGTG
Organism: Platanthera guangdongensis; assembly: GCA_039583875.1. Lineage (NCBI taxonomy): Eukaryota > Viridiplantae > Streptophyta > Magnoliopsida > Asparagales > Orchidaceae > Platanthera > Platanthera guangdongensis. The sequence goes on along the minus strand of CM077153.1, from coordinate 14,508,601 downwards.
GAGGTCTAAGCCTTCCACTTCTCAACCAAAAGATGACTATTATCAGAAAAGAAAGTCATCAAGGAAAGACAGAAGTAGATCCAAGCCAAGCAAAGCTACATATTCAAAGATTGTGTGCTATTGCTGCAATATACATGGACATGTAGTGACTGACTGTCCTGAAAAGAGGAAGGAGTCAACTGACAAAAAGAAGACTCAGTTTAAGGGAAAAAAGGAAAAGTCCTTTGTTGCTAAGAAAGACAAAAGTTTGACTGATCAGTCATCTTCAGAAACAGACTCAGAAGCTGAAGCCTATATTGGATTGTTTGCTGAAGAGGAGAAAGATGAGTTCATGCAGTTAATGAATTCAATTTATGAGCATGAGGACAATCAGTGCAAAGGGCTGATGGCCTTATCTGAAGGAGACAAAATCCAGGATCAGCTTGGACCAAGTAAGGTACAAAGTTGTTCTTCCAGTTCAATTTCTAGTACTGAGTCAGAATCAGATACATCTGCAGCAAGTGATGCGGGTGGGTCTGAATCTGAAGGAGATATTCATCAGTTAATTGATGAATATAGGGTTTTGTTGCAGGCCTTGAAGAAAAGCAAAACCTTAGCCAAAAATGAGGCAAAGGAGATTGCTAGTCTTAAATTGGCTACTGCTGATTCAGACAAGTTATTTGATCAGAAACTGAATGAAATAGCCAGACTGAAGAACATTACTGTTATTCAGATGGGTACTATTATATTTAAGAATGATCAAATTAGAAATTTGGAGGCTAGACTTCAGAAGGAGAGAGAGATTGTAGCAAGTTTTTCTAAACCAAAATCTGTTTTACCTTTGATAGATGAGTTTGTACCTTATAAGGGTAAAACTGGATTGGGGTTTACAAAACTTGCCTGGATAGTTAAGTCCAAATCTAAGGGCAAAACCCCAGCACTAAACAAGAAGGCTGCAGTAGATAATCCAGCCAGGGTTGTACCCAAACAAAGGTACAACAGGTTTGAGTGCTGGTGTTGTGGCAAGATAGGCCACTTTGGCATAGATTGTTGGCACAATTCAAGTGTCAAGGAGAGTAGCAAACTACCTGCTAGAAGAGCTACATGTTGTTTTGTTAAAAGTCAAACTAACCTGCACCAAGGACCTTAGAATTATTTGGGTTCTAAGGTTAAGTAATCTGTTTTGCAGGTGAGTGCATGTGGCCATGCCCCTATATGGTACTTGGACAGTGGATGTTCCAGGCACATGACTGGAACTAGGGGATTGCTGAAGGAATATACACCAATCAAGGATGGTCCTAAAGTTACCTTTAGTGGTTCAAAAAAAGGAATCATCAAAGGCTTTGGTAACATTTCTAGTAACCAAATTATAATTACTCAAGTGGCTTATGTAAAGGATTTGAAACATAACCTCATTAGCATAAGTCAGCTGAGTGATTTAGGATATGACATTTCATTTGTCAAGGATGGTTGTCATATCAAAAGGTCAAGTGATCAAAAGATCATTCTGACAGGATATAGGAAGAGAAATGTCTATTGTCTTGACTTTGCATGTGAGAACAATGTTTCTCGTATTTGTCTTGTAGCTGATGAAAGAGTCTCACATTGTGTTAAATGGCACAAGAGGCTGCCTCATCTTAACTATAAGACAATTGGTGAACTCTTTAGCAAAGAGTTAGTGAGGAATGGTCCTTAGGTTAAGTATATAAAGGATGAGATATGCTCGACTTGTCAAAAAGGCAAGCAGACCAAATCCACCTTTCATAGCCTTGAGAACAAAGATGATGTGAGGTGTCTATACCTCTTGCATATGGATCTTTTTGGTCCTATGCCAGTTCACAGCCTAGGTAGAAAGGTCTACATATTTGTGGTTGTAGATGACTATTCAAGGTTTTCCTGGGTGTTCTTCCTTAGACAAAAATCTGAAATCCCAAGTATCTTATATAGTTTTGTTAAACAAATTCAGAATGAATTGGACAGTACAGTGGTCAAAATCAGAAGTGATCATGGTACTAAATTTTAGTCTGAAAGTATGACAAAACTGTGTGAAGAATTTGGAATTTTTCAGGAATTTTCCTCACCAAGAACACCTCAGCAAAGTGGTATTGCTGAAAGGAAAAATAGAACCTTGATAGAGGCTGGTAGAACCCTGTTGAGTGACACATCTCTCCTAGAATATTTCTGGGTTGAGGCAGTAAACACTGCTTGTCATGTGATCAATAGGGCTACTATCACCAAGAGCCACAAGAAGACCCCCTATGAGATTGAGAAGGGCAGAAAACCAAATTTATCCTATTTCAGGATCTTTGGTTGCAAGTGTTATATCCTTAACAATGGTAAGTCTTATCTGACCAAGTTTGCTGCCAAATCCCAAGAGGGGATCTTTGTTGGGTACAACAATAATAGTAAGGCTTATAGGGTCTATAACTTGATTACTCAAGTTGTAGAAGAGTCTATTCATGTAGTTTTTGATGAAGCTAAACTTATTAACAATGAATTGCCAAGAAATGTTTGTTGCTCTACAGGTGTAACTGAGAAGATGGACAGACTTACCTTAACAAAAGGTCCTTCTGCAAGTCAGCAAGTGGAAGATGGTAGTTGTTGTCCAGGGGGAGTACAAGATACTCCTGATGCTGAAGAAGACCAAGAGATGCAGCTAAATGAAGAGACTGAAGGTGTACAACCTGAAGACAGACTGCCTCCAGCAAATAGGCACTTAAAGGATCATCCAGCTAATCAAATAATTGGAGATCCTAGACAAGGGGTGCAAACAAGGACCAGGAATCTAAGTATAGTTCTTTACTCTAGTTTTCTATCCCAAGTAGAGCCAAAGAAGTTTGAATAAGAAATCCTAGACCCTCATTGGATTGAGGCCATGGAAGAGGAGCTGAATCAATTCAAAAGATGCAAAGTCTGGGAGCTAGTTCCTAAACCCAAGGACCACAACATTATTAGAACTAAGTGGATCTTTAGGAACAAGTTAGATGATAATGGAATCATCATAAAGAATAAAGTTAGACTTGTTGCAAAGGGATATAGGCAGGAAGAAGGTATTGATTTTGATCAAACCTTTGCTCCAGTAGCAAGACTGGAAGCAATAAGGATGTTCCTTGCCTATGCAACATATCAAGGATTTAAGGTATATCAAATGGATGTTAAGTCAGCTTTTCTGAATGGAAATCTAAAAGAAGAAGTCTATGTAGAGCAGCCAACAGGTTTTGTTGATTCTATTAAACCTGATTATGTTTATAGACTTAGGAAGGCTTTGTATGGGTTAAAACAAGCCCCAAGGGCTTGGTATGAAACCCTGTCTAGTTTCCTCATTGAGAATAAATTCTCAAGGGGGAAAATAGACAAGACTCTATTCCTTAGGTAATCCAGAGGCAAGATTATCTTAGTCCAAATATATGTAGATGACATAATATTTGGGTATACAGAAAGTAGTCTTTGCAGAAAGTTTGCAAAAATCATGCAAGGACAATTTGAAATGAGCAGTATGGGGGAAGTTAAGTTCTTCTTGGGTCTCTAAGTTAGACAGACTGAAGATGGATTATCCATATACCAGTCTAAGTTCACCCTAGAGTTGATAAGGAAGTATGGTATGGAATCATCCACTACCATGAAAACTCCTATGGGGTCAAGTATGTCTCTAAACAAAGATGATGCAGGGAAACTTGTAGATGAAACTTTGTATAGAGGGATAGTTGGCTCCCTACAATATTTGACTGCTAGTAGACCAGATATCATGTATGTTACAGGTGTCTGTGCTAGGTATCAAGCTTGCCCTAAAGAATCTCATCTGACAACAGTCAAAAGGATTTTGAGATATCTTAAGAGCACACCTTATCTAGGCCTTTGGTACCCTAGGAATGGAGATTTTGTGCTGACAGGTTATTCAGATGCAGATTTTGCAGGATGCAAGGAAGATATGAAGAGTACTACAGGAACCTGTCAATTTCTAGGTGGAAGGCTGGTGTCATGGAGTAGCAAGAAGCAGACCAGTGTGGCTATCTCCACAGCTGAGTCAGAATATGTTGCTGCAGGAAGTTGATGTGCACAACTCTTATGGATTCAACACCAGCTAGAAGATTATGGTATTCAAGTAAGTAGGACACCACTATTTTGTGATTCTACAAGTGCCATTTCTATTGCAAATAATCCTATCTCACATAGTAGGACTAAGCACATAGAAATTAAATACCATTTTCTAAGAGAACATGTAGAAAAAATGACATTTCCCTAGAGTATGTTAAGACAGATAATCAGTTAGCTGATATGTTTACTAAGCCCCTAGATGAAACCAAATTCAATAAGTTTAAAATTGAATTAGGAATGATAAACTTGGAATAGTTTAAATTTGGCTAAGTAAAAAGGTGTCGACACACAGAGTTGTCTATGTCGACACATAGGAGTGGTGTCGACATTTCAGAGAAAGGTGTCGACACATCTAGACAGTAAGTGTCGACACTCCAGAGAATTTGTGTCGACACATGCAGAGTAGGTGTCGACACATCCAGGGTGGTGTCGACACTTAGGATTTACACAGAAGTCGTCGAGTAGAGTCTCTACTAAGTGTCAAGCTAAGATATATAAGTGTCGACACATATATTCTATCGACTATATTTGTGTCGACACATAGTTGTCGAGACATTAGAAGTAAGTGTCGACACTTTTCAACAGTGTCGACACATTTCAAGTATTTTGACGCGCCTTTTCACCTTCAATTTTAGAAAGGTATAAATAGGTCTTCACCATTGTTTGTCGACACGCTCACCATAGTTTCGAGACCAAACTTGTGTGTCGACATCTCTCTTCTCTAAATTCAAAATTTCTTCAAACCCTAATGGCGCCCAAGCTAGAAGAGAACATTAATGAAGGTTATGAGCTCGTGCGACACGCCTTTGATGACGCGGAATCAGAAATCCAAGGTGTGGTAACCCTAGTTGCAGAGACTGGATTAGAGTATCTTGTATCAGAACCAATCAAGATCTGAAAGAAGGAGGTCCTTGAATTCTTGAGTACAGCTACTCTTGATGAATCTGGACTCAAGATTAAGTTCAAAGTTCATATGGGCAAGAGTCAAGATTACCCTAAAAAGTCTAAGAAAGATTCTACATCTCCCTAGAACTAAAGAAGAGGAAGATGTACCTGAATCAAAGACAAGGGAGGCACTGGAATGGTGTGGTTTAGATTCAAGCCTGAAAATTGGATCAATTTTCAATAGAAAGGGCATGAACATGCAGGGCAAGTTCTTATCTGAAATAGTGGGCAAGGTGATACTGAGCAAGCCTGGTGGACATGATAGGATATCAGCTCACATGTTCAGTTTGATGACAAGGATAATTTTCAAACTTAATACTGATTGGTCAGCAGTAATGTTTGAAAAGATAAAAGAGAGTCTAAAGAAACCGAATCTGGGTAGAATTCTGAGTTTATACTTTGCTGGAAGTATTCCTGAAGTGATGAACCAAGCTGCAGGTTCAAAGATAAACCACATGAGGAGAATGGATGTTAGAATTTTATCAAGGTGGGATAGAGTATTGACAAAAGAAATTCCTACACCAGAGAAGGAAACACCTCAGAAGAAGAAGCAGAAGAAAGCCATTGTGGCTCCAGAATCCTCAAGTAGCTCAGAGGAGCAGGTGGCTTTTAGTTCTGATAATGGAGAAGATGACAATGCTGGAAAGTCACCAACAAGACAAGAAGATGCTCAGAGGCAGGGGGAGTTACCATCAGCTAGTCCTATTCACCTAGATCCACTCCAGGGGGAGCCTCTACATGTGGATGAGCCAACTCAACTAGAGAGTGAAAGAGCTACCCAAACAATTCTAGAGGTAATCACTGAAGTTAATCAATTAAATTTCAATATTGAGGATGAAGTTTTGACTGAATCATTACTTGATGTTGATCAGCATACTCAACTACCTAGTCAACCACAGGATGTTGTCATGGAAGACACATCTGTTGTTGATGTAGCTCCTGATATTAGAGATTCTCCTGTCCCTACTCAACAAGAGTTTACTCTAGAAGAGCTGTTCCCAGATTTACTACAGACAAATTTTAAGGGAGAGAAACCAGCTATTGAGGGGGAGCAGGTAGACCTTGAGGAGGAACATGAAAGATCACAAGAGGAGACTGCTAGGAAAGAAACTAAAGAGCAAAGGACTGAGGGGGAGCTACCAAAGACTGCTCAGGACTTACCTCCAACTCCACAGGATAGAGTAGATATAGCTAGTACCTCAGATTCTGAAGAAGCTGCTAAGGTTCAGGCAAAGAAAAGGAGGCTAATGGTCTTCAAGAGAAGGAGTCAAAGCTACAAGAAAGCTTTACAAACAGTTGCTCCACAACAAGCTCCAACAACAGATTATAGTTCTCTGTTGGTGGCATTGCAAATCAAGATGGATGAGCAAAGAAAAGCTTTAGAAACTTATATGGATGAACATCATAAGGAATTACAATTGTCCTTAGCTCACGACATCAAATCTATTAGATTTGAAGTTAATCAACATAAAAAGGAAATGACTGATTGTTTCCATAAAGGAGGCAATGCAGTGGTATATCTGGCTACACATCAAGAGCAGATAAAGACACAAGTTGATGACATTGCTGTCAAACAAGGATATGTTCTGGAAAACCAGATCAGAATGAATGAAAATTTAACTGAATCCCATAATGTGATAGTCACTGAAATGAAGAATCTTGCAGCTGCTCAGACTGCAGCAAGTGCTACTGCCAAGGAAGAGTTTGACATGCACTTACAGGAGAGCCTCACTGCTGTTAAAACTGCCATTGAAGCTTCACAAAAGGATATTTCTGCCCAGCTTCAGAAATTAAAACCTTTCTACAAAGATGAAGTTAACTATTTGAATGCTCAAATCAGATTCCAGAAAGATGATCTTAGGGATCATATAGAAAGAGAAGTCATAAAGGGGGAGATGGTGTTAGTCAAAGCCAGCTCTGATCATGCAAAGTGGATTTCAAACTCCATCAGAGCTACCCTTGGATATCCACCCTTGTGTGATGATGATAATGTGGCAGAATATGGGATTAATCCTGCATATTTTGGAGGAGAACAAGCTGAAGTGGCTCAAGTGATATATCCTCCTGCAGATTTTGACATGATACATCAGGAGGTACAATCTATGTATAGTCCTCCTGAGGGTAATCAGTATGTTATTCTTGAGAAAGTAGTACATCCTGTGCCAGAGGCAATATTAAAAGAGCAAGAGGCATTACTAAAAGAGCAAGAAGCTCAATTATCTAAGAAAAGGTTCAGAGAGTAGGCTGAATTAAGGCCAGACTTTGAGCAATGGAGCCCAACCTCTAGGAATATAATATTAACTGCTTGGAAGGATGCAAAGGATAATTTCCTAGAGAGGGGCAAATGGTATTCTAACCAGGAATGGAAAAAACATGAAGCTAGGCAAGAGGTCATAGTACAATACAGAAGGAAGGCTAAATTAGGGAAGCTACCTCCTAATGCACAGGAGCCTAGCAAGTATTTCCCTAAGCCTTATCATTATTTTGAGAGACAGAAGATTAGAGCTGAAGAACAGAAAAAGAAAGATCTTAAAGGGAAGAAGCCTGCTGATGACAATGATGCTCCATTTCAAGCAAAGATTCAATCTGGAAAGGGCATTGTTATCAAGGAGTCAGAGCAGCCATAGATTAGGATTTTCTTAAGTTTACAACTCTATAATCTTTTACTTTAGAATCAATGTAAACTTTTGATTAATGAGACTATTGGAAGTTATAACAAAATAATGTTTGATCTGTTACATTTGTATTCTGTAATGATTGTTTATACATGTTTTGTTAAGTATTTACCCTATCATATAATACTGTTTTACATCATACTGAGAATTTGTTATGTATGGTGTATATCATTGACTAAGGGTTATGACTTCTCCAAATAGGGGGAGATTGTTGGGTACATTGGAATATATGTACCTGATTTGAAGAAGCCTCACCCTACTCAATAATATACATCAAGGTAAATTTGATGTGCTTTGAGTTTATTTGTGCAGGTTAAGTAACTGCAGGATTGCATGAAAAGTTTCTAAGTCCATGTGTCGACACCTAGAGGTGAAGTGTCGATACTTATGAAGGCTAGTGTCGACACCTAGAGAAACTGTGTCGACACTTGGAGTAATTGTGTCGACACCAGTAAGGCAGAGTCGACACCAGAAGAAAAGTGTCGACACATACAGGCAGTGTCATCACACAGTGAAGAATTGTCTACATAATCAGTGTCGACACTTAGAGGCAGTATCGACACCCAGAGAAACTTTGTCGACATCAAATGTGTCGACACCAGGAGGCTGTGTCGACACTCAGCAAACTTCAACAAAGTTAAAGTACATGTGTCGACACAAAGGAGATGTGTCGACACTCAGCAAGTTTCAACACATGAAGGCATATGTCGACACAAAGGAGATGTGTCGACACTCAGCAAGTATCTACAACAAAAGGAGATGTGTCGACACAAAGGAGTTATGTCGACACACAACAGAATTCAACTAAGTATTAAAGAAGAAGTACTTGTGTCGACACACAGAATCAGTGTCGACACATTCAACAGAAGGCTTGTGTCGACACACAGGATCAGTTTCGACACATTCTGAAGAAGCAGTGTCGAGAAGCTGTTACAACAACACAAGGAGTTGTGTCGACACCATCAAGGCTAGTGTCGACACTTAGTCTACTTGTGTCGACACTTAGTCTATTTGTGTCGACACATAATGACTATCTGTCTCGACACTTTCAGACAGTGATAGAGATTTCAAGAAGTGACTGGATGACTTGACAGCTGCCATTTCAACCGGTCAACTGCAACTGCCAGAGCCGTCAGAAAGTTGTTAGAAACAGGATCAGCCGGTTATCTTGGAGGAAGACTATTTAAAGACCTTTCTGCTTCAACAGAGAGGGAGATTTTACAGATTGACAACAATCAATCAAGAGATCTAACAACACAAAAGAAGAAGACCTTCAACAGAAGATCTAAGAAGTAGGAGAGAGAGAGCTCCTTCTAAGAAGAGCAGCTGCTGAACCGGGCTGCTAAGTAAGATTCAGATTGAGATCTGAATCTCAAGACAGTAGTTGATTGAAGAACATCTGCACAGGAGATTCAACCCTACTGTGTTCAATTTCAAGAAGCTTTGAAGAAAGCCAAGGGTGGTTGATCTCTGCCAAGTTCTTCCAAGAACTCATCAAGAAGCCAGTCAACTCATCTCTCTCTGTCAGAGTTGTGGTTATTCACTTTGTAAACTTTATTTTCTGTAAGATCCTAAGGGATCTGAGTTGTTAGCCTAAACTATAAAGGCTGAGGTAGGGATTTTGTGCCTGAGTGTAGGAGATACTATTCTATGAGTGTAGGCCTTGATTGAAGGCTGAGGTAGGGTTGTTTATCCTGAGTGTAGGTCTTGTTGAAGACTGAGTGGTAAGGCTTTGTGCCTGAGTTGTAGGAGTGGGGACACTCTGAGTTGTAGGAACCTGTTTGGGGTTCTGAGTTGTAAGATTTGAGGATCTGAGAAGAAGTGGAGAAGTTAGGCCGAATCTAGTACACTACTAGATAGGCGAAGGGGGAAAGTGGATGTACCCAGATCTTGGGGAACCACTATAAAAATCTGTGTGCACTCTATGAATGTTAGTTTCTATGGATGCTGTGTTGTGATAGCTGTAGAATTGCATTTATTGTACAGTATTTCTGCCTTATAAGTAAAAATAAAAAGAACACCTATTCACACCCCCCTCTAGGTGGTTAGGCACTATTTCTTTCACCCCCTTACTTAACGCATCAATGACAACATTTCTCTTCCCGGGAGTGTAATGAATCTCGGAGGTGTAGTCCCCAAGGAACTTCATCCACCTCTTTTGCTGCATATTCAGATCTTTTTAATTCAATAGATATTTCATTCTCTTGTGGTCCTTAAAAATATCAATCTTCACACCATACAAGTAAAGTCGCCACAACTTAAGGGCGAATAACATATCCGCCAACTTCAAGTTATGGATTGGATAATTTCTTTCATTTACCTTTAGCTGGCGAGAGCCATATGCAATAACCTTCCCAAATTGAAGAAGAACGCAACCTATTTCGCTCCCTAAGGCGTCGTTATAGATCTCATAGCCTTCTAAACCACATAGAGAACACAAAATAGGCGTTGTTGAGATTATATTAGCCAGCAGGACACGTGTGTGTGGGACCGCATGTTTGGGATTTCCCCATCACATTCCAGGTCTGGGTGTTGACCCCGGTGGGCCCCCCTTGTGTGGCGGAATATCCCCGCGGTCCTGTGGTTGGGGTTAGTCCCACATCGCCTGCAGTAGGCGATCCTTTGTGTTCATGTACCCCCGTCCCCCCTTACCATCACCTTGGGGTTTTGGGAAGATGTGTGGTGACGGGTGGTTTCAACATGGTATCAAAGCGAGGTTGTCCTGCTGCGGGGGTGTGTTGAGATTATATTAGCCAGCAGGACACATGTGTGTGGGACCGCATGTTTGGGGTTTCCCCATCGCGTTCCAGGTCTGGGTGTTGACCCCGGTGGGCCCCCTTGTGTGGCGGAATATCCCCGCGGTCATGTGGTTGGGGTTAGTCCCACATCCCCTGCAGTAGGCGATCCTTTGTGTTCATGTACCCCCGTCCCCCCTTACCATCACCTCAGGGTTTTGGGAAGATGTGTTGTGACGGGTGGTTTCAACAGGCGTCGTGGTCAGATGACTTTTCAACTCTTCAAGAACTCGCGTGCATTTTGGAGTCCAAACGAACTTTTGTTCCTTCCTTGTCAAAGAAGTGAGATGAAGAGATATCCATGAAAAGTTCTCTTTGAAGCACCTATAGTAGCCAACATGTCAAAGGAAACTCCTGACCTCTGCCACTGTAGTCAAAACAAGCCACTCATGTATCACAACTATTTTTATTGGATCTACAACAATACCCTCTCCACTAACCATATGACCAAGGAATACCACCGATGATAGCCCAAACTCATACTTAGAAAACTTGGCATAAAGTCGACTCCTCCTCAGAGTATGAAAAACAAGACACAAATGATTTGCATGATCCTCTTCTGACTGAGAGTACACCAATATATCATCTATAAAGACTAACACAAACTGATTTAAGTACTCTCAAAAGGTTCTGTGCATCAGATACCTGAATACCGATGACACATTTGTTAATCCAAAGGATATTACGGTGAACTCATAATGACAATAACGCGTACTAAATGATATCTCGGGAATATCACTTTCCCTATAGCTCACAACTGGTAATAACCAGATTTCAAACCCAACTTTGAGTACACAATTGATACAACCAACTGATCTAACAAATCATCGATTCTCAGAATCAGATACTTGTTCTTCTCCATCAGCTAATTCAGTTCACGGTAATCTATACATAGATGCAAGCTTCTGTCATTCTTCTTCGTAAAAAGGAACGATGCACTCCAATGAGATATACTTGGATGTATATAGCCTTACTCTAGTAACTCTTATAACTGAAACTTTAATTCCACCATCACTTTTAGTGCTATATGGTACGGTGAGCATGACATAGGTTTCGCACATATCACCAACTCAATAATGAAGTCAATATCTCCTTATGGTGGAACTCCGGGGAGATCTTTAGGAAACACATCAACAAACTCCAATACTATAGGAACATCAGTCAAACTGGGATTCGGCTCTGAAGACTTCAACAATATGAAGAATAACTCCACGCCTTTCTGAACTGCCTTGACTACTTGGAGAGCAGACATCAATATCTTACTCGATCTATGCATACCAGCAAACTTATTCTCGCGTTTGGTGTTTTACCCTAGTGTGATTTCCTTCGAGTTGCAATCAATGCATGCACACTGCTCCAAAAGCCAATCCATGTCAAAGATCACATCAAACTCTGATATCGGAAGCATAGATGCTTGCAATCCAAACTCATGACTTCTTATTCATACCTTAACATTACTCTTCCTATCCGTGCTCAAACTCTACCCAAGTAGTAATATTTACAAAGGCACTCCACTATTATTTATGAAGTCCTTAATTAGGGTGAAATGCTCTAGGTCAAAGATAGTTCATGCCGGATAAGAGAGTATTAGGACTTAGCCTAATACAAACTCGTAAAACAAGTAATGCACAAGGTAGCAAGTATATAAAGTAGTAAAAGCTATATACTAAATCATACATGTCATCACATTGGTCTGTTTGATGGCCTTTGTTGGTCAAGATTATAGACTTGGTACTATGTTGGAGCATAATGAGATGCAGTTGACCTGCTTCATATCCTACTCTAGGGATTAGACTATGTTCACCAAGGTCAAAAAGCCCTATGTCATCGGACCTGATAGATGTAACCTCATATTACCCCACAGACCTTAATAGGACATGTTGGTCTTTCACTCTTCATCAACAAATGTGGAGCATGCATAATTCCCAACTCTAGTAAACTCATGTAGATAATCGTCCACCAAACTCTCACCTTGTCTAAAACTACTTCTCCATTGCAATCCGTTGTGCAGAAGGGAGATACCTATCCAAAAACAATTTTGAGAACTCATCCATCGAGATATTAGTCAGTTGCCTGCCCGCAAACTGATGCAACTCTAACTTGTCTTACCAAAGCCTCGCCTTTCAACCTAACAGGAAAGTAGCTAAGGTGACTTTTGGTCTTTCCTCCATCTCCATTGTTGTCAAGGTTTTCTTTATCCTCGAGAGCCAATCTTTGGCTTGAGTTGGGGATCAAGTTCCCGCAAATGTAGGACTCAGAAAGTGCTTCATTTGCTTCTCCATTGCTCATCTTGCTTCTAAGGGCTCTTCAGCAACTTGCCTCACCACCACGGGCTCAACTACCCCAACCGGTACCTGGGCTACTATAGAAGTAGTAGGTTGTACTAGCCTTATTGGTTGCGCCTTGATCATCACACATATGACTTCAACAACTAAACAAACTGTCTCAATAGAAGGAGGAGGTATAGGCAGGTCCCGCACCACTCTTAGTCACCTATAATCGCGAAACTAAACAACTCTCAGTAGAGTATTGATGCACTACTCTCAGTAGAGTATTGATGTTGAGACTATCCCGCACCACTCTTAATCACCTATCATCGTGAAACATAAAATTAAACAATTATTCACATTGCAAACAACAATCATAGGAACACACAGGTTTCTCAAACATATGCATTTTCCCTTCTAAGTGAACATTCATGAGTTTTTTCATGTTATAACAGCGGCACACACACGTGCTCATCCCCCTAAAAAGAATTTGACCACGAATTCGAACAAGAAGGAACTAACACTAGAAGGTGATACCAAATTGTAAAAATATGTCCATCACGAAGAATATAACAAAAGGACCGATTGGGGCCCCATGCCATATTCAACGAACAGACATCGGAGTTACGGAATGAGACCAAACATCTATCCAATATATCACAAAGTTCACAACTAACTGAAGCATTTAATAAAGTTAACCCGCCAAATGAATGCACACTAAAATCCATAGGAATGAATGTACACAAAAGGTTTGTACTTAAAGCCTTACAGACTGTTTACATGATTACACAATAAAATAATTTTCATACACTGGCATGCAGGATGACAATACATGAAAATAGTAAAACATAACACTTGGGGCTTCGAGGGACAGCTCAGCAAAAAGGGCTTCAGTCCGCTATTTCCCGCTCGACTCGCCAGCACCTGCACAAGTACATTCCACGAATACATGGCAAAACAAAACACCGGTCAGCTTTAGCAGACCATAATTATAACAACCCCACCCCATTCCCGGGGCGGTGAGACTCCTTCCTTGCAAAGCAAGCAGTATGACAATATATATAATTACAAATTATACTTGCATATTCATCACAGATGTTGGCATGCAAGGCCACACATTTTGTGTACTCAGGACACATTATAGGTTTACTGAATTTCAAGTCCCACCTCCATCATAAGTATCATTCACTTAGACGGTTATTGAGCTTTTATTGCCAAGGTCACCTTGCCCCACAGACTCTCCCAAGATTAGAAGGTGTACCGAGGAACGACCTCTTCACCAACCAGCGTGAGACGGGTTTGGATCAGCTTTGTCAGTGCTCAAAATCATCATGATCACACAACATGATGCGTGCTCGACTTCATCTCGTCCCGTTACAACCATAACAAGATCACACAATACGATGCAGGACATAACCACATTGAGATCACACAACACGGTGCAGGCCTAAATTAACATGATAAACAACATTATCACTTATGGTCGGCACATATGTCCACTAAGCTAAACACAGCAGGCCTCACAGCTTAATATTATGCACCTGATCCTCAAGATCGTCACTTCACATCCATCACATCAGCTCACTGGGAGCCATCACTTGTGATAAAACTATCGTTGCGCGATATCGACAGAACTACCAAATTGTCTCAGTCTCAGGTTCACACCCAGAACATATAACTGCTCACTGGACTCTACCAGAAGAGCTATCACCAGTGATATTGCTTTTTTTTTGTGATAACAACAGAACTTCATTTTTTGTTGCAAACTCGGGTTGTTAAAACCAAGAACAAGTTTTTGTCGAGTTCGGACCCTAGAAAGGGGCGACCACACACTTACTTCTCCTAGCAAGCATGATTGACTGAGAACTTAGGATTCGAGATTATCCCAAGGCTGCAACACGGAGGTCTCACCACACACCAGGAAGATCTTAGAGCGCTTCCTTTCCTTAGCCAATGCTGAGCTAAGGATACATCAGAAAGCGCTACAAGACTAGAGAAATGAGAAAGCTTGCCTTTTGAGGTACCCCCGTGGGTATATTTATAGATTTCTGAGTCTGGCCTGCAAACAACACAACTCCGCTGTCCAGAACGGCTATACGCAGCCCAATCGGTTTGCCAATAGCGTAACTCCGCTGTTTCAAGAGACTACTGACAGACCAAACTGTATTAAGCACATGCTAATATCACCCCCCACGTAAGAGGGCGAGCGCGAGCCGGCTCGCTAGAGGGAGAGTGCGAGCCAGCGAGCCAATCACCTGGACGGGTATGACCTGGCTCCCGTGGCTCGCCTGCCTCTTAGTTGAGTACGTGTCGGGTCCATGCGGCTTGCCCGCAACATAGACCGATTCAAGCTGCCCGCTGAGTTAATGCAGGCCAGCTGCCCCTCGGCTCGCCCGTCTGCCGAGCTGAGGCGAGCTGGGTCCCCCGGCTCGCCTGCCTACCGAGAGCTGGTTGGCCTCCTTGGCTCGCCTTGGTGCTGAGAACTGGTTGGTATTCCTGACTCGCCTGCCTGCTGAGAACTTTCTGGCCTCCTCGGCTCGCCTGCGTATCGAGCTGAAGCGGACCGGACTCTCCAGCTCACCTGGTTCGGTCGTCTGCTTAGGTAGGTGCGAGTCGGTCCATCTCGAGGCCCCCATTCTGCCTTATCAGATATACTCGGTGAACACTGGGTTTTACATAATCCCTGCTTTCTATGAGCTTTCACAATACTTGGAAAGAATCATCCAACCCCACGTGTTCGGTGGGTGCCTGTTGAGCTAGAGGGAATCTTTTTGTGGGTCCCACCTTCGTGCTATATATATATATCGCTGGTCTCAAAGGAATTCCTCGACTTTCCTCTTCTCTCTTTCTATGAGTTACTGTAGCGGTACTCCTGATGCCTATCTCAGAGGAGGTGCATGCTCGCTTGGAGGCCGCGAGGGAGGGCGCATAGGGGCAGGTTGTTGACGCTCCCCTTGGCTGGCTCGAAGGTCGCCCAGCTCTTCTTTTAGTCCCAAGAAGGCCAAGATGATCAAGCGACCTTCTCATAATGGCACCCATCCTAATCTGGTGGTCGGTTCAGAAGCCACCCATAAGGTATGCGGGCCGGTTAATTGGTTCCATGTTACTCCAATTTGATATCCTCTTCCCCGTAGGAGGCATCTCACGAGGATGGAGATGGGGGAGTGGATCCGGGACATTCTTCCCCTCGTGTGTCCGAGCGAGCCGTCAGCCCCTTGGTCGCGGGATCTTCCCTTCTCGCAGTCCCGAGCATTCCTCTTCTAACTACCGGTGAGTTCGACTCCTCGCCTTTGCTTTTCTCCCGATCGCTCCTCACATAATAACTTATTTTCTGCAGCTTCCACCCCAGGAGCCGGTGACCTGCCTCCGAGGGTTCCACAATCGCCGATCTGCCCTGGATTGGGAAAATCCTTTTTGTCTCTCGAAGACGAGCTCTTACAGGGTCAACCAGGAACTTCCCGCCCTCATGTCAGCATGAGAAACGTTTTGAAAGTTATTTAACTTAAGGTTAGCTAGTCACCTAGAGAGAGGGGGGTGAATAGGTCTTTGAAATTTTTAAGTCTTTTCACTAATTTCATACTAGGTGATCTAGAGCTTGTCCTTAGCACATACAATATAAGAACAAAACAAACGCCACAGCCAGGCATACAGTTGCTTATAATGGTTCCCAAATTGGGTACATCCACTTTCCCTCCTACCTATCCAACTATTTTGTTGGACTAGGCATAAACTCCACCACTGTGCTCCCCAGAGCTTACACCTCAGGCCCTCAACCTTGCACACAGATTCTCTTCAAAACCTAATCTCAAAACCACATGGGTTCCTACCTTAGATCCCTGTAGAGCTCCTACAGCTCAGTGGTCCACTGACCACTACCTCAGCCTTATCTCTAAGGCCTACAGCTCAGGCTTTTCAGCCCTACAACTTAAGGCTCAAAGCCCTACTCTCAGAGTGCTACAACAGTCCTACAACTCAGTACCTATTCAGGTACTTACCTCAGTGCCCTTCCAGGCACCTACAACTCAGCTTCCTCCAAGGCCTACAACTCAATGACACACTTGCCACCTATAGATTAGTGACTCACCAGTCACCTACCTCAGCCTTATTTCTAAGGTCTACTACTCAGGCTGGGAGGACAGCCCTACTCTCAGATCCACACTTGGATCCTACCTCAGTACCCCAGTAGGGCACCTACCTTAGTGACTAGTTAGTCACCTACAGCTCAGGCCAAAAGGCCCTACAACTCAGATTCAGGTAAACTGAATCTTACAGTAGTTTATGCAAGATGAAATAAATTTAAAACAACTGACTTAGAGATAAATCTCTGAGTCTATCTTGCTGGATTGAGTAGATATCAGTCCAACCCACTTGTTGTAGAAGGAATGAGACTTCTTCTACAGCTAAATCTTTTGCTGCACTGGTGAATAACTATCTATTTTTGAAGGCTAACAACCCTTCACACAACTAACTTCTCGCTGAATAGATGAATCAGCTGCCTTGTTATGGAGAGAACAATCTTGCTGAACTTGATGAGCTTTAGCTAAACTTTTCACTGCCATTTGGCTAACTCTGCTGGACTTGGCTTCAAGTTTATCAGAGATGATGAAGTCTAGCTGCCTCTATTTTCTGTGTTTTCTTCCTGTGTTCTGCTTTTATTCTCCGTTACCCTTATGTCCTTTTCATTCTTCCTTTTATATGTGTTGTTTTGAATCAACGACACAATTTAGTGTGGGTCCAGCCAAAGATGGTGAATGCCACCTCCCTCAGTAAAGGACATAACAACTTTTGGCGCTATTGCAGCTTTCTCGCAACAACTTCATGTATTTGACTTTATTGACTTCTTGGTGACGTCGGCAGTGGTTATCCTGCACTGCTGTAGCTTTCCCGCAACTGCAAGAACAACTTTGACTTGTTTGACTTTTGATGACGTCAGCAGTGATCATCACCATCTGGACTTATAAAAATTTCAGAACTTCACTAAGCGTTGAGTGATGTTAAGTCACTCAACGTCATCTGTCATGGCTCTCAACGCTTCTGGACTTGGTGAATTTTCACCGACATTGTCTCAGCGATTCTTTCTCAACTATCTCAACAGTTTATTCTTTAACAGATGAGACTATCTTCTATCTCAGCTCTTCCTTCTCATCGGTCTCAATGCTTTCTTCTTATCAGCCGAGATTGACTCCTGTCTCAGCAGTCTTAGCGGTTTCTGCTTCACAGCTGAGACTATCTTCTGTCTCAGCGGTTTTCCTCTCAACTGACTCAGCACTTGCTTCTGCTTTAGAAGCGTTGAGTGAACCTGCTTCACTCAACGCTTCTGGACTTAGAAAAATTTCAGCTAGCTTTATCTCAGCGGTTATGCTGTGATATACTTCTCAGCTATCTCAGCTGTCTCAGCATTTTTACCTTAGTTAATTCTTCTTGCTTTAATTTGACGAATGTGGAACTGCGTTCGACGATCGGTGGGCTGAGCTCGACAAATTCTGGATCCAAAGCTTCTGGATTTAGCTCAATGAATGGTGAGCTCAGCTCGATGAATGTTGAATTGCGTTCGAGGATCGGTGGGCTAAGCTCGACGAGTTCTGAATCCCAAGCTTTTGAATTTAGTTCGATGAACGGTGAGCTCAGCTCGACGAAAGGTGAAATGAGCTCGACGATTTCTGAATCCCTAGTTCTGAGCTCCGTTCGACTAATGGTGAGCTCAGCTCGACGAAAGATGTGCCAAGCTCAATGAAATATGAGCTGAGCTCAACGATTTTTGAGTCTTCCAGCATACTCTTTAATTTCACATGTCCAATCATGGACAACCTGCATGCATGAACTTAAGCACACATCAAATACTTTATGCCCCCTAGAATGATTGGTGATGCCTCTTCAAATCCTGAGGAACATTGCATGTCACAATTCCCAACACATTTCGACCCAGGTTAGTTCATATACTTGCTCGCCCATCATTGCCCGCCTGTTTTGCCGATCCCCTCTCTTTTTCAGGTTACCACCAGGTGTCATCATATGAAGTCGACGTGAGTGAGGAGTTATCGCCTCCCCCTTCCCCGGACCGCATCTCCGATTACTTGGGCGACCCTTAAGATACTGAGGGAATGAAGAAACGGGTGGCCGAGCTATTCCGGAAACACTCCCTGATACTACGGGAGGTTTATGGCAGGGTGAACGAGGATAAGGCGGATGCAGAGGCGCTCTTCGGGCCTTGGAGGGCAGGAGGAGCAAAGAATACAGGACGACCTCGCACATAGTGCATCTCGCACGGACTGAAGAACAACTACAGCGGGCCACTGAGCAGGACAGCCTGGCATAGCAAGAGCTTGCGGCGGTTCGCGAGTACTACTGCCCCCGCCTTCCGCCTCGCTCCGGGGCGCGAGGGAGGGGTAGGTGGAAGTGGATTCAGTATTGAGCTTTCCACCTCCTAGACGCTAGCTCGTGGTCCTGGGCCGTACTTGCTTCCTTTTCTTTTCTTCGTGGGGGGGGGGGGGAGGGGGGCTTTTCCCTTACCCTTATTTATTTGGGACTGCTCACCCGCTAATGAGCCCATGTTGTATGTATATAATTATCTTTTTCGCTTGTTGTTCATTTTGTTACTGCTTAGTCTCTCTTAGGCGGATGCGATCCTGCTGCCCTGGCTCGCTCACCTTTTAGGAGGATGCGGGCTGGTCTGGCTCGCTTGCCTCTCATCTTGCCACCATTTAGCTTTTATAGGATCGTGGAGAGTAGATAGGAATTCGGGGTGGTCTCGAGTATCGAAGCGTCAAAATGAATTTTTGCTATCCGCACACCTCCCTCCGAAAGGACGTTTTCCCGCCCTTTTTTCTTTCTACAAATAGCCCCCTGCCCTTCATCCACCTACCACATTTAACTCTACTTCTGAACTCCCCTTGCTCTTGAGTCTGACTCTCAGCTTGCCATCTTTCACGAGAACTTCAGCATCCAGCTCGCTTACCAGATTGCAAGATGGGAGGAGGTGGCGACAACACTAAGGGGCGAAGCAAGTGTGCGTGGACATTTTTGGATTACACTTTCTTCTTCTCCAATCTCACCGAGAATGAGCTCGTCTCGGTGGTTGCCAATTTCATCCCGCCCGCGTTTGAGGCGAGGCATCCGGGAGAGGAGGAGAAGATCAACGATCTCTCTGATGTCGAGCTCGCGATCCCTATCGGCCATTTTGACGTGGGCCTACAGCTTCCCCTGTGGACCAAGGTTCGGCAGGTATTAAAGCACTTCAGGGTTGTCCTGCGCCAGCTAACCGTGAATTCAGTCGCGGTGGTGGTCACTTTCTCCTGTTTCCTGCGGGAGGAGAGGATCGAATTCAGCCATGCGGTCTTCCAAAAGCTTTTTTTTCTTCCGGGCAAACAAGGACGTCACCGCCCACTTCTCCAACAACCATGTCAAGGTATGGGAGACAGTAAACAAGAGCAATAATTGACTAAGGAAGTTTGTTTTTATGAAGGGGGAC
This sequence comes from Platanthera guangdongensis, assembly GCA_039583875.1. Taxonomy (NCBI): domain Eukaryota; kingdom Viridiplantae; phylum Streptophyta; class Magnoliopsida; order Asparagales; family Orchidaceae; genus Platanthera; species Platanthera guangdongensis. The sequence goes on along the minus strand of CM077153.1, from coordinate 14,488,377 downwards.
TTCAGAAACATCCCCTTCTCACCAGTACAGCTCAGCGAGTCGAGCTACCGCCCTCCCATCCTGTGAGGTCACGAAGCCGACCTCTTCGGATTCTTCGCGGGAAAGAACTTCGAGGTCGCGTTCCTTCAAAGGAACGTCAACACCCTCGCCCTCGTCCCACCTGGGGAAAGTAAGTCTACTTGCACTCGTCCTTCTTTCTTTATTTTTCTTTAGATTCTGACCGTAGATTGTTGTAGGTGAGTGAGACCTTCACTAACACCAACCATTTGAAAGCGCCTGGGTCGCTACCGCCAAGCTCACCCTCGTTGAGGCGGCCGCTACCACGCGTCACGAGGTCCTGGCCCCCATCTCATCTTAAAAGAGTGTCACCCGCGAACATTCTCCCCCACCACCAGCGTTCAAGAAATCGAAGACCCGGGGCAGCGAGCCCTCGACATGCCGAGAGAACGGGAAAGAACCGATGGGCCACCTCCCTGAGAAGGCCACCACTTCTAAAGCTCCCACCAGCGGACCTCCTGGCGAGGCGGCCGATAGTTCCAAGGCACGAGAATAGGAGCTCGCCGACAAGCCCGTGTCGAGGGGGCACCAAAACTTTGGCTACAACAAGAGGTACCTCGACAAGCTCGGCCAGCCCCTCCTACAGTGGGACCAAGGGGAGAACAAGGCATGAATCTCGACCCTACTACTGAGCTGGCTGGAGTAGTACACGACCATCAGGGAGGCCTTTGCGTTTTCCTTCGGTATTTACACGCGGGAGGATGCCTCGATCTTTGACGAGGAGTCCCCGCGAGCACTTGTGCATGAGAGTGCATGGGCCCAGCTTCGCGGCCTGGAGCTGGCTCACTTGGCGGGTCGCCGCTGCATGCAGTCCGAAAGGAACACCACTGAGCATCTAAAGAACATTGTCAATAAGTAGCAAGCCCATCGCCTCGCGCTCGAGGAGGTGGAGCTGCACAAGAAGAGAGCGGACGCGTCCAATGCCGTTCTCGTCGGGTACCTGGGTGGGGTGATAAGTTCCGAAACTTAAGCAAAATTCTCTTTTCCTTTAGATATTTTCAAACCTTAATATTTTCGCCTCCTTTAGCAGGATGCGGCGATGACCGAGTGCCTTAGCTTTCGAATCACCACCCTTAAGAAAGGGAATGAGGAGCTGAAGACGTGGGTGCGAGAATTGGAATTAGCAGCTCTCCCGCCTCCCTCCAGCAACAGCGACCAACTCACCCAGTATATCGAGAATGAGCTCGACGTGCTGTTGCAGCTACATTCAACAAAGGCAGCGAAGTACACCATCCAGACCATGCAGCAGGTGGTCCTGTTGACAAGAGAGGGCGCGGGAATTTTGGCAAAGAACGTGGTTCCGGAGCTGTTTATCTCGGTCCCGAAGCCGGACGACGACACCTACCTCCCCCTGTTGGGTAGCATGTCGCCCAAGGGCTCGCCCTGAAGAATCCACGGGTTGGGGTTTCTTTTTGTTGAGCACTTGTATTTACTTTTTGTTACTTATTTTGTAATATTGTACACGCGGGCTGAGACCAAACTGTCTTTCGAATGTAATTAGCTCATTACTGTATATTCTTTTCCTGAATGGATGTCTCGATTGCTTTTGATAGTTTTTCTTTTGCACCTGCGACTTGACTCAACTTTCTTATTCGACGCGCTTGAAAGCACGCCTCGATAGTTTGCCCGCTCGATTCTTAAGGACTTAGCGTATAGAGCGATAAGGCTTTCGATAGTCGGCCCGCGAGTGGTGACCCACTCCCTTCTTTCAGGGAGCTCCTACCGCAGTGTCTGCGAGACTTAGGTCTAGGCACCTTTCGTACCGTGCTATGGGTGTTTGGATTGCATGAGCCGTATTTCATTCAGTCTGGATGCTCTCTGAAGGATTCGTGAGCGCCCCGCACGACTGAGGTCTTGTCTGTCATTCCCCTTGGATATTCTGGTTGACTCGTATAGATGCCTAGGATCTGCACGTTTTCGGCGGTCTCTCCTCTCGTGAGAGCTCGTGACTTGGGTAGCCTCACGGGTGCCGGAGAAGTACTCGCCGAACGAGCACCTGAGGGGTAAGGCCCAGCTCACTTGGAGGGGCGAGATCCAGCTCGCCTGGATGGGCAAGGCCCAGCTCGCCTGAAGGGGAGAGACCCAGCTTGCCTGGAGTGCTCACCCTTCAGAATGCTCGCTACTTCGATTCTCGATTTGGTGGGCCACTAGGAATTTCCACCCCTTCCCCCCTTATCAGCTAGTAGGAGCCTGACGGCGGGTGTTGAACATCAACCAGACTTTCCTCTTGGCCAACCATTGGGCGCTACCACCGGCTCAATCAACTAGTAGGAGCCTGATGATGGGTGTTGAGCATCAACCAGACTTTCCTTTTGGCCAACCATCGGGCGCTACCACCGGCCCAATCAGCTAGTAGGAGCGTGATGGCGGGTGTTGAGCATCAACCAGACTTTCCTTTTCGCTAACCACCTGACGCTACCACCAGCCCAATTAGCTAGTAGGAGACTGACAACATGTGTTGAGCATTAACAGACTTTACTTTTGGCCAACCAAGTCCCATATCCCTTATGTCGAGCAAGCAGACCATCAATGTCAGATAAGAATGAGGAAAAGCCATTTTATATCATTTTCTCATGGATATAAGCATTTTAAGTCATCGCCGCTCCAGACATGACTAAATGGCTCCCCTTTTACATTTTGGAGATGGTATCCTTCCGACTTCAAGGTTTATTTAATAACATAGGGGCCCTCCTAGTTGGGATTCAACTTACCGATGGCTACCGACCTTCCGACAACGTCGACCTTTTTTGATAAAAAGTCTCCCTTTACGAATTGATTTATCCTAACGTTCTTGTCGAAGTACTTGACCATCCGCCGCTTGACCTCTTCCTATCGGATGGCTAACAAGTCGCGCAGCTCCTCTACCATGTCTAGGGAGAGTCGCAACTCGTCCTCGTTCTCGGTCCTCCATTCTTCTCCACCTTCCTCTGCCTCCACCACTCGCGGTGTACGGACCTCGAACTCTATTGGGAGTGTAGCTTCGCAACCGTGAGAGAGCTTGAAAGGAGTCTCCCTAGTAGCTGAGTTCGGCGTGGTTCTCAGGGCCCAAAGGACTGAGGGGACTTGCTCCACCCAGCTTCCCCTCAGATTTTCTGCCTTCTTTTCCAACAAATTCACGACGATCTTGTTTGACGCTTCTACTTGCCTGTTGTTCCTAGGGTGATGATTTGATGCGAATTTGAGGTCTATCCCAAGTTGAGCACAAAAGTTGATGAATTTTGCGCTGACAAACTGTGGCCCGTTGTCTATTATAATGGCCTGAGGCAACCCATATCGACAAATGATCTCCCCCCATACGAAGTTGCGAATCACCTTAGATTTCACCTTGGCCAACGCCTTGACGTCCATCCACTTAGAGAAATATTCAATCATAACCAGTAGGAACCTTCTCTGCCCGCTGGCATGAGAGAAAGATCCCACTAGATCCATTTCCCAAATGGTGAAGGGCTAGGGCGCGGTGATGTTTTTGAGCCTCTGAGCCAGCAGTAGTTGGAGAGTAGAAAACAATTGACACTTTTGACATTTCTTTGCAAATTCAGTGGCATCCTGGCCCAGGGTCGACCAAAAATACCCTTGTCTTATTATCCTCCCCTCTAGAGTCCTGCTTCCCGTGTGGCTCCCGCACTCGCCAGAGAGGACTTCCTTCAAAATTCTCAGGACCTCTTCCTCAGCCATGCAATGCACTATCAATCTTGAGAGGGTCTTTCTGTATAATTTCCCATTGTACATTAGGTAGTATACTGACTTGTGCTTAAAGCGCTTCTTGTCCAGACCCTCCGGGAGCTCCCTCATGGCTAAGAAAGTTGCAAAAGGGTCTATCCATGAGGGGCATTGGGCCACTTCCATCAGCTCCCCCTCTTCAATGGAAGAGCGGAATAGGTCGATCAAGGTTCCCCCCGCACGGGGCCCGAACTTGGCCAGTTGATCCACTTATTCATTTTCTTCCCACGACACATGTCGGATGGAAAATGTTTGAAACATGACGACGATTCCCTTCACCTTTGCCAGGTACAATGAGAGAGTACGCTCCCTTACTTCGAACTCACCGTTGATTTGAGAGGACACCACCATGGATTCCATTAACACCTCCATGTCGTGCACCCCAAGCTCCCTCGCCAGACGCAGACCTGTTATTACTGCTTCATACTTTGTTTGGTTGTTGGTAATTAGAAAGTGAATGAACACCATCTGCTCTATACTCGTTCCTTGAGGACTCTCCAGGATTACTCCTACTCCCAAGGAATGTCTTCTTGAGGCGCCATCCACCATCACCTTCTAAGGGACCAGATGAGTGAGCTTTGTCTTTGCCACCTCAATCACATAGTCGGTCAAGAAGTCGGTCATTGCCTGGACCTTTATCGAGAGGCGAGGGACAAAAGAAATGCCGAACTCACTTAGCTCTACCGACCACTTTGCAAGCATTCTAGAATGCTCCACCCCCTCAAAAATGTTACGGAGGGGATGGTCAGTCACCACTCGGAGGGAATGCGCCTGGAAGAACAGCCAAAGCCTCCGAGCCGACATGACTAGAGTGAAATCCAACTTCTCCAGGATCAGGTATCGAAGCTTCGCCTTCATCAGGACCATGCTTACATAATAGATTGGCAGCTGATTATTTCCCTCCTCCCATACCAGGACAGTGCTCACGACCTCAGTCCCTACCCCAAGTTATAAGGACAAATCTTCCCCCTCCTTTGGTCCCTAGAGAATCAGAGCTTGAGTTAACTGCCTCTTTAAGTCTTAGAAATCCCTCTCGCATTCCTCAGACCATTTAAACTGCTGGCCTCCCCTCAGCACTTTGAAGAAAGGCAAGTACTTCTCTCCCGCCTGAGAGAGGAACCTGCTCAACCCTGCAAGCTTCCCTGTTAAGAGCTGGACTTCCTTGGCATTTCGTGGTGACCCCAACTCCATGATCTCCCTCACTTTATCAGGGTTGGGTTATACCCCCTGCAGGAGTAAGGAGGTGACCTAGAAACTTTCCCCAGCTTGCCCCGAAAACACACTTCAGGGGGTTCAGCCTCATCTTATATTTTCGCTGGGTGTTGAAGGCCTCCTCCAGATCTCGAAGATGAGGGTCCATCATACACGTACACCTCCAAGTTCCTTCCCTTCTACTTCTGGAAGACCCGGTCCATCATTCTCTGATATGTTGCCCCTACATTCTTCAGTCCAAAGGGAATCATTTTATAGTAGTAATACTCATCTCCTATGATGAAGGAAACATCCTTTATATTGGGCGGGTGCATCCAGATCTGGTGATATCCTGAAAAGGCATCTAGAAAACTCATTAAAGAAAACTGACAGCTGAGTCAACCAGCGCGTCGATTCGAGGCAGGGGATAACAATCCTTAGGATATGCTTTATTTAAAAGATAGAAATCGATATATATTCTCCAGTGTCTGTCTCCCTTCTTAACCATTACAACGTTGGATACCCAGCATGGATATTAGATCTCCGATACAAACCCTGCCTTAAGAAGCTTACCTACCTTCTCCCGGATGGGCTCAGCCAGCCTGTCGGCGATGGACCTCTTCTTCTACTGGATGGGGCGAGCGCCGGGATCGAGATTGAGGCGGTGACAAGCCACATCCGCATCAATCCCTGACATATCCTCTACGCTCCATGTGAATATGTCCATGTTCTTCTGCATGCACTCCAACATCTTTTGTTGATCCTCCGTACTCAGCCCCCCTCCCCCCGCTAACTCGCACCTTCTCCACCCTTCCACCATGGGTGAGAACTTCTAACTCCACCACTTCCTCTGCTGCTTCCAGATGGGATTGTTCTTCTCACTCGCCCGCGATCCCCTCACATTGGACAAGAGCCTTCCTCCCTTTTGACTTCCTCCACGACCATCACCTCGTCCCGCTCCTCCGGGACTTCCTATGCTCCCCCCTTATGGGCAAGGATCTCCACCTCCTCCAACTCCATCTCATCTTCTCCTCCCCTGGCCTCCTGCTCAGATGACTCCTCCATTTCCTATCCATCTCCTTAGCTCCCTCTCGCCATGAGATGGTGTTGACCGCAGTGACGTAATACTCCCTCACCACCTTTGGGTCTCCCCGGACAAGGACCTGGATGCCCTTGGCATTGAATTTGAGGTATTGGTGGAAAGATGAAGGTACGCAACGGAAGGCGCTGATGAGGGACCGTCTGAATATAGCATTGTAGCTGCTAGGAGCATCCACGATGACAAACCTGCAGTTCCTAGACTGGGCCCCCAAGGTAAAATCGAGCCCCACTCCTCCTTCTACCTCCTTCCTTTCTCTGGAGAATCCGAACAAAGGCCTGTCTGAGGCCATCACCCTCCTGGCCTCCACCTCCATCACGTCGAACACCTTCTTAAAAACAACGTTGACGGAGCTCCCATTGTCAATGAGAATCCGGGAGACGGTAAAGTTTTTGATGGAGGCCTGAATTACCAGCGCATCGCAAAATGGATCCTCATGATTCGGCATGTCCTTCTGGGAGAAGGTAATCTTCTCATCTGTGGGTGGGGTCGGGGACGTCAAGGCGACGCTCCGGCAGTACATGGTGTGGAGACTCGCCTTGCGGACAGCCTCGACTCCTACTATCCATGGATTATTTCGATCCCTCCTCAGCCTCCTACGTCAGCCCGGTCCTCGCATCTATCCTCCTCTGCCCCTGGCAGGACTTTTTCTATCTGTACCTCCTAGCGGTGTTGCTGGTACTGTCGGGCCTCCCCCTTGCTCCCTCATTTCCAAGAACTCCGGGCAGGTAGCCTTCGCATCGCCCTCCTCCTAGTGGAAGTCACCATAGGGCAACTCCGATCTGCCTCCCGGCCTCCTCCTATGGACTCCTCTCCTCCTCCTACCCAGAGATATCCCCATAGCCTGGTGCTGCTCGGGGAGAGGTGGTCTCTGGCCTTGTATAACACCCTCGTCTGTTGCATGATATATAATAGAAGGTCTGGCCGGGACCCTACACCATATGCCACAAATAGACGGCGAAGTCTCAGAGTTGCGCATCCTAACTCAGAGCATTCTAGCGGAAGCTTTTAAGTTGATTGAACTCAACCCATCAGAATGTCCACAATATATAAACCAGCATTTATATATATCAACATGAAGGAATACTCTCCAAATACACCAGAAGTCTGGCCTTATGAACTTACAGTTAAGCTTTATACATATGGATTTCATACATCGGCACGCAGGCCGGCCACACATGAAAGTACTATCATATGAAAATCTTCAGCCTTCGAGGGCCAGCATAGCAGCAACAACAACAACAACAACAACAAGGTCTTCAACCCCCTATTTTCCGCTCGGTTCTCCTGCACCTGCACGGGACAATCCACCGCACTGTGGTAAATAAGGCAACGATCAGCGTTCAGCTGATCAATTTATAACGACCCTACCACTTACCCGGGGCAGTGGTATTCCTTCCCTGCAGGCATAGCATTTCACAAGTAGATGTATATCACGCAATGTGTATTCACGCACAAACAATATATCACAAGCGTCGCCCACACGACCCGATGCTCCGTGCACTCAGGGCACATTCTTGGTGTACCGGATAAACGAGTCGCCCACCGCTATTCAAGGCCCGAAGCCCAACGACAAACTTGAGCATTTTGCTCCACAGCCTTCAGCCAGAGACTTTAGTCTTAGAATAACGACCCGGGATTGGCCCGTAGCCCCCCATGGCATCATGGCGTGCATGCTTAAGCCTCTTGTATTGTTGTAACGACCCAGGAATTGGCCCGTAGACCCCCATAACACGCTACCGAGTGGCGCGCATGTATAAGACTCTCATTATGCATTTCTGCCAAATGTCAGGCGCCCGGGCACTCATGGCAGACAACCATAACGCGAAGACAGTTCGGCCGTTTCCCGTTGCTCAAATCGTCAGTTCACTGACGCGGGTCGGCCTCCCCTTATCCGTTCGGCACGAGGCTTTTTTAAGAGCTCACCAAGCTCACAAATAGCCACACGTTCCCCGAAGGACTGGCTTCACAATCACAGGTTATCTAGGAGCCATCGCCAGCGACACTCACTCTCGCCTGGCGTTAGCGACAGAACTCACTTTCCATCCCTACTCCTAATCTTGTCTGGATCAACCATCCAGCAATCCCTGTAGCCATCTGCAGTACTAGAAACACTTATCTTTCATAGAATACAACACAAGCACTTTGCGGGTATTTTCCTGGACTTTAACTCCAGTACTTACTGCTACTACCCTTCACAGGCACAACCCACCGAATCCGTAAACATATTCATTTATACGCGGAGTCTTCTCCGGTGTGCAAACTAAAACATCACCAATCCAGACAAACCTGTCCAAATGGGTTTCACACAGTATGCTTATTCTGTACTTCACGTTTCCGGATCTACATGCAAGACATCTTGGGGATATCCAGAATCAACCCAAGGGGAATCCCTCAACAATTCACACTTTGGTGGGGGAACCTATGCATATGCCAAATTAAGGACTTCACATGTCCAAGGATGAAAGATTGTTACTGTTGGGTACATTGGAATATATGTACCTGATTTGAAGAAACCTCACCCTACTCAATGATATACATCAAGGTGTATTTGATGTGCTTTGAGTTTCTTTGTGCAGGTTAAGTAACTGCTGGTTTGCAGGAAAAGTTTCTAAGTCCATGTGTCGACACCTAGAAGAAAAGTGTCGACACTTAAGAAGGCTTGTGTCGACACCTAGAGAAGCAGTGTCGACACTTGGAGTAATTATGTCGACACTAGGAAGGCAGAGTCGACACCAGAAGGAAAGTGTCGACACATACAGGTAGTGTCGACACACAGTGAAGAATTGTCTACATAATCAGTGTCGACACTTAGAAGCAGTGTCGACACTCAGAGAAACTTTGTCGACAGCAGAATGTGTCGACACTAGGAGACTGTGTCGACACTCAGCAAACTTCAACAAAGTTTAAGTACAAGTGTCGACACAAAGGAGATGTGTCGACACTCAGCAAAGTCTCAACACATGAAGAATGTGTCGACACAAAGGAGATATGTCGACACTCAGTAAAAGTTTCAACACAGAAGGCATGTGTCGACACTTAGCAAATTTTAACACAAGAAGATGTGTCGACACAAAGGAGTTGTGTCGACACTTAGCTGAAATCAACTAAGTATTGAAGAAGAAGGACTTGTGTCGACACACAGGATCAGTGTCGACACATTCTGAAGAAGCAGTGTCGAGAAGCAGTTACAACAACACAAGGAGTTGTGTCGACACCATGAAGGCTAGTGTCGACACTTAGTCTACTTGTGTCGACACTTAGTCCATTTGTGTCGACACATAAAGACTATCTGTCTCGACACTTTCAGACAGTGACAGAGATTTCAAGAAGTGACTGGATGACTTGACAGCTGCCATTTCAACCGGTCAACTGCTACTGTCAGAGCTGTCAGAAGATTGTTAGAAACCGGATCAGCCGGTCACCATGAAAAAGCTTATATAAAGGCTTATTCCTTCAACAGAAGGAGACTTGAGAAAGCAATCATTCAAGTGAAAAACAACACAACAAGAAGAAGACCTTCAAGTGAAGATCTAAGAAGTTGGAGAGAGAGAGAGAGCTCCTTCTAAGAAGACCAGCTGTTGCACCATGCTGATAAGTAAGATTCAGATTGAAATCAGAATCTCAAGATAGCAGTTGATTGAAGATCATCTGCATAGAGATACAACCCTACTATATTCTAATTCAAGAAGCTTTGAAGAAAGCCAAGGGAGGTTAATCTCTGCCAAGTTCTTCCAAGAACTCATCAAGAAGCCAGTCAACTCAACTTTCTCTATTAAGAGTTGTGGTTATATACTTTGTATTTTCTAATTTCTGTAGGATCCTGTATAGATCTGAGTTGTAAGCCTAAATCTATAAAGGCCGAGGTAGGGCCTGTGAACCTGAGAGTAGGAGAATCATTTCTCTGAGTGTAGGCCTTGTTGAAGGCTGAGGTAGGGTTGTTGTGCCTGAGTGTAGGTCTTATTGAAGACTGAGTGGTAGGGCTTTTGTGCCTGAGTTGTAGGAGTGGGATCACTCTGAGTTGTAGGAACCTGTTTGGGGTTCTGAGTTGTAAGATCTGAGGAGAAGTGGAGAAGTTAGGCCGAATCTAGTACACTACTAGATAGGCGAAGGGAGAAAGTGGATGTACCCAGACCTTGGGGAACCACTATAAAATCTATGTGTACTCTGTGTGTGATTAATTCTGTGATTGCTGTGTTATCTGTGCTGAATTGCTGTAAAGAATTGCATAAACAGGTCTAATAATTCAGTGTTTCTGCCTTAAAAGTTAAAAAGATTAAGTGCACCTATTCACCCCCCCTCTAGGTGTTTAGGCACTAGTTCTTTCAAGTGGTATCAGAGGAAGGTTACTCAAAAAAAAGGACATAACAGTCTGAGTAAAAATCCTGTAGGCAGAATCAACATAATCAAGAATCAAGAAAATGAGTTCAATAGAGAATCACAAAGAGCTAGGATCCATGAAATTGCCAATCTGTAGAAAAGAAATTTTTGGCATATGGAAAGAGAGGGTTAGACTTTTTATGGAAGCCTCTGACCCAAGAATTTACATTACAGTCAAAGAAGGGTCATATGTGCCAATGAAAGTATCTGTTCTAGATGCCAATCAGAGAACTCCCAAGGACTATTCAGAAATGACCAAGGATGAAATAATTCTGGCCACTATGGACAAGAGGGCCCAGAATATTATTGTAAGTGCAATTGATGATGCCACATTTCAGAATCTGATTCATTGTAAAACATCAAAAGAAATGTGGGACACACTGATAGTCTATATGGAGGGATCAGAAGAGGTAATACAAGACAAGATGTCTTTATTAAATCAAGATTATGAAAGCTTCAGACAAGGCAAGTCTGATAGCATAACTGAATGCTATAAGAAATTCTATAAGATAGTCAATGAATTGATGTCCTATAGAAGAGAGTTCAGCAATTATGAGTTGAATGATAAGTTCTTGAGATCCCTGACAAAGGACTGGGACACCAAGATTTGTGCCATAAGGGAAATGACCAAACTAGCTGATATACCTCCTCCAACATTGTTTGGAAAACTGTTATCTTATGAGATGCAGCTAATGGTTAGGAAGGAGGAAGAAAAGACTACTAGGGTGGAGCATAAAGAAAGAGCAGTGGCCTTCAAGACTGAAGCCACTAAGAAATATAAAATCAAGTCTCCATCTCCACCTCAAAAGTTGCTGAGGCTGAGACAGATACTACAGATAACAAGAAGTCAGAAAGCAGTGAATGTGATGAAGACTTTGCTGCATTTACTAGGCATTTTCAGAAGTTTCTTAAGAAGAAGCAGTGGAGGTCCAAGCCATCCACTTCACAGCCAAAAGATGACTACTATCAGAAAAGGAAGTCATCAAGGAATGACAGGAGAAAGTCTAAGTCTAGTAAAACTACATCCTCAAAAATAGTATGCTATTATTGCAATAGACAAGGACATGTAGTATTTGATTGTCTAGAAAAGAGGAAAGAGTCCACTGACAAGAAGAAGACTCAATTTAAGGGCAAAAAGGAAAGGTCCTTCGTTGCTAAGAAGGATAAAAGTCTGACTGATATGTCATCTTCAGAAACAGATTCAGAAGCTGAAGCCTATATTGGCTTGTTTGCTGAAGAAGAAGAAAATGAGTTCATGCAGCTAATGAACTCAATTTATGAGCATGAGGACATTCAGTGCAAGGGACTGATGGCCTTATCAGAAGGAGACAAGATCCAAGATCAGCCTGGACCAAGTAAGGTACAAATTTGTTCTTCTAGTTCAAGTTTGAGTACTGGATCAGAATCAGATACATCAGCATCAAGTGATGTGAGTGGATCTGAATCTGAAGGAGACATTCATCAGTTGATTGATGAATATAGAGTATTGTTGCAGGCTTTGAAGAAAAGCAAACTCTTGGCCAAAACTCAGGCTAAGGAGATTGCTAGTCTCAAAGTGGCTGCAACAGATTTTGACAAGTTGTTTGATCAGAAACTAAATGAAATAGCCAGACTGAAGAACATTACTGTTATTCAGATGGGTACTATTACATTCAAGAATGATCAAATTAGAAATCTGGAGGCTAGACTTCAGAAGGAGAGAGATATTGTAGCAAGTTTTTCTAAACCAAAATTAGTTTTACCTTTGATAGATGAGTTTATTCCTCAAAAGGGTAAGACTGGATTGGGGTTTACAAAACCTGCCAGGATAGTTAGGTCCAAGTCTAAGGGCAAAGCCCCAGCACTTAACAAAAAGCCTGCTGTAGATACTACAGCCAAGGTTGTATCCAAACAAAGGTACAACAGGTTTGAGTGCTGGTGTTGTGGCAAGATAAGCCACTTTGCCATAGACTGTTGACACAATTCAAGTGTCAAGGAGAGTAGCAAACTACCTGCTAGAAGATCTACAGGTAGTTTTTTTAAAAGTCAAACTAACCTGCACATAGGACCCAAGAATTATTTGGGTTCTAAGGTTAAGTAATCTGTTTTGTAGGTGAGTCCAAGTGGCCATGCCCCTATATGGTACTTGGACAGTGGATGTTCCAAGCATATGACTGGAACTAGGGGATTGCTGAAGGACTATACACCAATCAAGGATGGTCCTAAAGTTACCTTTGGTGGTTCAGAAAAAGGAATCATCAAAGGCTTTGGTAACATTTCTAGCAACCTAATTACAATTACTCAAGTGGCTTATGTAAAGGGTTTGAAACATAACCTCATTAGCATAAGTCAGCTGAGTGATTTAGGATATGGCATCTCATTTGTAAAGGATGGTTGTCATATCAGTAGGTCAAGTGATCAAAAGATCATTCTGACAGGATATATGAAGAGAAATGTCTATTGTCTAGACATTATGTGTGAGAACATTGTTTCTCCTATCTGTCTTGTAGCTGATGAAAAAGTCTCACATTGTGTTAAATGGCACAAGAGGCTGGCTCATCTTAACTATAAGATAATTGGCCAACTCTTTAGCAAAGAGTTAGTGAGGAATGGTCCTCAGGTTAAGTGTATAAAGGTTGGGATATGCTCAGCTTGTCAAAAGGGAAAGCATACCAAATCCACCTTTCATAGCCTTGAGAACAAAGATGTTGTAAGGTGTTTATACCTCTTGCATATGGATCTTTTTGGTCCTATGCCAGTTCACAGCCTAGGTAGGAAGATCTACACATTTGTGGTAGTTGATGACTACTCAATGTATTCCTGGGTGTTCTTCCTAAGACAAAAATCTGAGACACCAAGTATCTTGTATAATTTTGTTAAACAAATTCAAAATGAATTGAACAGTACAGTGGTCAAAATCAGAAGTGACCATGGTACTGAATTTCAGTCTGAAAGTATGACAAAACTGTGTGAAGAGTTTGGTATTTTTCAGGAATTTTCCTCACCAAGAACAACTCAGCAAAATGGTATTGCTGAGAGGAAAAATAGAACCTTGATAGAGGCTGGTAGAACCCTGTTGAGTGACACATCTCTCCCAGAATATTTCTGGGCTGAGGCAGTTAATACTGCATGTCATGTGATCTATAGGGCTACTATCACCAAGAGCCACAAGAAGACCCCCTATGAGATTGTGAAGAGCAAAAAACCAAATCTATCCTATTTCAGGATCTTTGGTTGCAAGTGCTATATCCTTAACAATGGTACGTCTTATCTAACCAAGTTTGCTGCCAAATTCCAAGAGGGAATCTTTATTGGGTACAACAACAACAGTAAGGCTTATATGGTCTACAACTTGACTACTCAAATTGTAGAAGAGTCTGTTGATGTAGTTTTTGATGAAGCTAGACTCATTAACAATGAATTGCCTAGAAGTGTTTGCAGCTCCACAGGTGTAACTGAGAAGATGGACAAGCTTACTATTGCAGAAGGTCCTACTGCAAATCAGCAAGTGGATGATAGTGGCTGCTATCTAGGGGGAGTACAAGATACTCCTATTGCTAAAGAAGACCAAGAGGAGTAGCTGAATGAAGAAGCTGAAGGTGTACAACCTGAAGACAGGCTGCCTCCAGCAAATAGGTATTTAAAAAATCATCCAGCCAATAAAATTATTGGAGATCTCAGATAAGGGGTACAAACAAGGAGCAGGAATCTAAATTCAGTTCTCTACTCCAGCTTTCTATCCCAAGTAGAGCCAAAGAAATTTGAAGAAGCAATCCTAGACCCTCATTGGATTGAGGCCATGCAAGAGGAGCTGAACCAGTTCAAAAGATGCAAAGTCTGGGAGCTAGTTCCTAAACCAAAAGACCACAACATTATTGGAACTAAATGGATCTTTAGGAACAAGTTGGATGAGAATGGAATTATTATAAAGAATAAAGCTAGACTAGTTGCTAAAGGATATAGGCAGGAAGAAGGTATTGATTTTGATCAAACCTTTACTCCAGTAGCAAGACTGGAAGCAATAAGGATGTTCTTGGCCTATGCAATATTTCAAGGGTTTAAAGTATATCAAATGGATGTTAAGTCAGCTTTTCTGAATGGAAACCTGAAGGAAGAAGTCTATGTTGAGCAACCATCAGGTTTTGTAGATTCTCTTAAACCTGACTATGAATATAGACTTAGGAAGGCTTTATATGGGTTAAAACAAGCCCCTAGGGCTTGGTATGAGACCCTATCTAGTTTCCTCATTGAGAATAAATTCACAAGGGGGAAAATAGACAAGACTCTATTCCTTAGGGAATCCAGAGGCAAGATTATCTTAGTCCAAATATATGTAGATGACATAATATTTGGGTCTACAGAAAGTAGTCTTTGCAGAAAGTTTGCAAAACTAATACAAGGACAATTTGAAATGAGCAGTATGGGGGAACTTAAGTTCTTCTTGGGTCTCCAAGTTAGACAGACTGAGGATGGTTTATCCATATGCCAGTCTAACTTCACCCTAAAATTGATAAGGAAGTATGATATGGAATCATCCACTACCATGAAAACTCCTATGTGGTCAACAATATCTTTGTGCAAAGATGATGCAGGGAAACCTGTAGATGAAACTTTGTATAGAGGGATAGTTGGCTCCCTACTATATTTGACTGCAAGTAGACAAGATATCATGTATGCTACATGTGTATGTGCTAGGTACCAAGCTTGCCCTAAAGAATCTCATTTGACAGCAGTCAAAAGAATTTTGAGATATCTTAAGGGCACTCCTTATCTAGGCCTTTGGTACCCTAGGAATGGAGATTTTGAACTGACAGGTTATTCAGATGCAGATTTTGTAGGCTGCAAGGAAGATAGAAAGAGTACCACAGGTACCTGTCAATTTCTAGGAGGAAGGCTGGTGTCTTGGAGTAGCAAGAAGCAGACCAGTGTGGCTATATCCACACTAGAGTTAGAGTGTGTTGCTGCAGGAAGCTGCTATTCACAACTACTATGGATACAACACCAGCTAGAAGATTATGGTATTCAAGTAAGTAGAACACCTTTATTTTGTGATTCTACTAGTGCTATTTCTATTGCAAATAATCCTGTCTCTCATAGTAGGACTAAGCACATAGAAATAAAGTACCATTTTTTAAGAGAACATGTGGAAAAAGAAGATATTTCCTTAGAGTATATAAATACAGATAATCAGTTAGCTGATATGTATACTAAGCCCTTAGATGAAACCAAATTCAATAAATTTAAAATTGAATTAGGGATGATAAACTTGGACTAGTTTACAAAAAATTGGCTAAGTAAAATGGTGTCGACACACAGAGTTGTCTGTGTCGACACATAGTAGTGGTGTCAACTTTTCAGAGAAATGGTGTCGACACATCTAAGAAGTCTGTGTCAACACTTCAGAGAATTTGTGTCGACACATGCAGTGTTTGTGTCGACACATCCAAGGTGGTGTCAACACTTAGGAGTTACACAGAATTAGTCTAATAGAGTCTCGACTAAGTGTCGAGCTGAGTGGTGTCGACACATATATAAGTGTCGACACATATATTCTGTCGACTATACTTGTGTCGACACATAGTTGTCGAGACATTAGCAGTAAGTGTCGACACTTTTCAACAGTGTCGACACAATTTAAGTATTTTGACGCGCCTTTTCACCTTCGATTCTAAAAAGGTATAAATAGGTTTTCCCCAGTGTTTGTCGACATGCTCACCTTAGTCTCGAGACCAAACTTGTGTGTCGACATCTCTCTTCTCTAAATTCAAAATTTCTTCAAACCCTAATGGCGCCCAAGCTAGAAGAGAATATTAATGAAGGATATGAGCTCGTGCGACATGCCTTTGATGACGCGGAACCCGAAATCAAAGGTGTGGTAACCCTAATTGCTGAGACTGGATTGGAATACCTTGTATCAGAACCAATCAAGATCTGGAAGAAGGAGGTCCTTGAATTTTTGAGTGCCGCTTCACTTGATGATACTGGACTCAAGATTAAGTCGAGAGTTCATGGGACCAAAGTCAAGGTCACACAGAAAAGTCTCAGGAAGGTACTTCAACTACCATGAACAAAAGAGGAAGAAGATGTATCTGCTTCTAAGACTAGAGAGGCATTGAGATGGTGTGGACTAGATTCAAACCTGAAAATTGGATCTGTTTTCAACAGAAAATGGATGAACATCCAAGGAAAATTCTTGTCTGAAATAGTTGGCAAGGTCATCCTGAGCAAGCCTGGAGGACATGACAAAATTTCAGCCCATATGTTTAGTTTGATGACAAGGATTATCTTCAAACTTAAGACTGACTGGTCAGTAGTTCTATTTAATATGATAAAAGAGAGCCTGAAGAAGCCCAATCTGGGTAGAATTCTAAGTCTATACCTAGTAGGAAGTATACCTGAGGTGATGAATCAAGCTGCTGGTTCAAAGATAAACCACATGAGGAGAATGGATGTCAGAATTTTCTCAAGATGGGATAGGGTGCTGACAAAGGAACTGCCATCTCCAGTAAAAGACACACCTCAGAAGAAGAAGAAGACAGCCATAGTGGCTCAAGAATCCTCCAGCAGCTCTGAAGAGCAAGTGGTCTTTACTTCTGATGATGAAGAGACAGGAAATGCTGGACAGTCTCCAGCAAGACAAGAAGATGCACAGAGGCAGGGGGAGCTACCCTCAGCTAGCCCAATTCACCTGGATCCACTCCAGGGGGAGCCTCTACTTGTGGAAGAGCCAACTCCACTAGTGAGTGAAAAGGCTACCCAAACCATTCTGGAGGTAATCACTGCAATTAATCAATTAGATTTCCCTATTGAAGATGAAGTTTTGACTGATTCATTCCCTGATGTTCATCAACAAACACAGATACTACCTCAACCACTAGATGTTGTCATGGAGGACACATCTGTTGCTGATAAAGTGGTTGATGAGATCAGAGATTCTCCAACCCATCCTCAACAGGAATTTACATTAGAAGAGCTATTCCCTGATCTTGTACAGACTGACCTTGAGAAAGAAATAGTTGCTGTTGAGGGGGAGAAGGCAAGCATTGAGGGGGAGCATATGAAGAATGTAGAGGAAACTGCTACACAAGAGACTGAGCAGCCAAAGGATGCTGAGGAACCACAAAGGACTGAGAAGGAGTTACCTCCTAGTCCTAAGGATAGAGTGGACATAGTCAGCACTTCTGCTTCAGAAGATGAAGAGGCTGCTAGAGCCAAGAAAAGGAAGTTCCAGGTCTTCAAAAGAAGGAGCCAGAACTATAAGAAAGCCCTACAGACAATTGCTCCACAGCCAGCCCCATCTACTGATTACAGTTCACTGATGGTGGCTTTACAGATTAAGCTGGATGAGCAAAGGAAGGCTTTACAAACCTATATGGATGAAGGCCATAAGTCACTTCAGTTTGATCTTGCACAAGACATCAAATCTATCAGATTTGAAGTGAATCTCAACAAGAAGGAAATGACTAATTGTTTCCATAAGGAAGGAAATGCAGTAGTCTATCTGGCCACTCATCAAGAGAACATCAAGAAACAAGTTGATGAAATTGCACTAAAAAAGGCTATGACCTGGAGAATCAGCTGAGAATGAATGATAATTTGACAGCTTCTCATAATGCCATAGTCACTGAAATGAAGAATATAGCAACTGCCCAGACTGCACACAGTGCTGCTGCCAAAGCTGAGTTTGATAAGCAACTCCAAGAGAGCCTACTTGCAGTTCACTCTGTCATCCAGGATTCACAGAAGCTAATCACTGACAAGCTCCAAAGGTTGAAACCTTTTTATAAAGATGGAGTTAACTATCTGAATGCCCAGATCAGGTTTCAGAAAGATGATCTGAGGGATCACATAGAGAGAGAAGTCATAAAGGGGGAGAGGGTATTAGTCAAGGCAGGCTCTGATCATGCCAAATGGATTTAAAATTCCATCAGAGCCACCCTTGGATATCCAACCTTATGTGATGATGACAATGTTACAGAGTCTGGCATAAATCCTGCATACTTGGGAGGAGAGCAAGCTGAAGTGGTTCAAGTGATATACCCTCCACCAGACTTTGACATGATACATCAAGAGATACAGTCTATGTATAGTCCTCCTGAGGGAAATAAGAATATCATTCTTGAGAAAGTTGTCCAGCCTGTGCCAGAGGCAATACTAAAAGAACAAGAGGCTTTGTTAAAAGAACAAGAGGCTCAATTATCTAAGAAAAGATTCAGAGAGCAGGCTGAATTAAGGCCAGATTTTGAACAATGGAGCCCCACATCCAGGAATATCATCTTGACTGCTTGGAAGGCTGCTAAGGATAATGTCCTGGATAGAGGCAAGTGGTATTCTGACCTGGAGTGGAGAAAACATGAGAATAGGCAAGAGGCCATTGTACAATATAGAAGGAAGGCTAAATTGGGAAAGCTACCACCTAATGCACAGGAGCCTAGTAATTATTTCCCCAAGCCTTATCACTATTTTGAAAGGCAGAAGATAAAGGCTGAAGAGCTGAAAAAGAAAGATCTCAAAGGGAAGAAGTCTGCTGCTGTTGATGACACTGAAGCTCCAGTTCAAGCAAAGATTCAATCTGGAAAGGGGATTGTAATCAAGGAACCAGAGCAGCCATAGGATAACATTTTCTTAAGTTTACAAATTGTAATCATTTGTATTAAAATTCTATGTAAACTTTTGACTAATGAAAATTTTGGAATTTGTAACAACATTGTGTCATGGTTCAAATCTATTACAATAATTGTTCTGAGCTAATTGTATATACATGTTCTGTTCATGCATGTTTAAGTATTTTCCCTGTCATATATTATTGTTTTACATCATACTGAAAATTTGTTATGTATGGTGTATATCATTGACTAAGGGTTATGACTTCTCCAAATAGGGGGAGATTATTGGGTACATTGGAATATATGTACCTGATTTGAAGAAGCCTCGCCCTACTCAATGATATACATCAAGGTGTATTTGATGTGCTTTGAGTTTCTTTTTGCAGGTTAAGTAACTGCTGGTTTGCAGGAAAAATTTCTAAGTCCATGTGTCGACACCTAGAAGAAAAGTGTCGACACTTAAGAAGGCTTGTGTCGACACCTAGAGAAGCAGTGTCGACACTTGGAGTAATTGTGTCGACACTAGGAAGGCAGAGTCGACACCAGAAGGAAAGTGTCGACACATACAGGCAGTGTCGACACACAGTGAAGAATTGTCTACATAATCAGTGTCGACACTTAGAAGCAGTGTCGATACTCAGAGAAACTTTGTCGACAGCAGAATGTGTCGACACTAGGAGGCTGTGTCGACACTCAGCAAACTTCAACAAAGTTTAAGTACAAGTGTCGACACAAAGGAGATGTGTCGACACTCAGCAAAGTCTCAACACATGAAGAATGTGTCGACACAAAGGAGATGTGTCGACACTCAGCAAAAGTTTCAACACAGAAGGCATGTGTCGACACAAAGAAGATGTTTCGACACTTAGCAAGTTTCAACACAAGAAGATGTGTCGACATAAAGGAGTTGTGTCGACACTTAGCTAAAATCAACTAAGTATTGAAGAAGAAGGACTTGTGTCGACACACAGGATCAGTGTCGACACATTCTGAAGAAGCAGTGTCGAGAAGCAGTTACAACAACACAAGGAGTTGTGTCGACACCATGAAGGCTAGTGTCGACACTTAGTCTACTTGTGTCGACACTTAATCCATTTGTGTCGACACATAAAGACTATCTGTCTCGACACTTTCAGACAGTGATAGAGATTTCAAGAAGTGACTGGATGACTTGACAGCCGCCATTTCAACCGGTCAAATGCTACTGTCAGAGCTGTCAGAAGATTGTTAGAAACCGGATCAGCCGGTCACCATGAAGAAAGCTTATATAAAGGCTTATTCCTTCAACAGAAGGAGACTTGAGAAAGCAATCATTCAAGTGAAAAACAACACAACAAGAAGAAGACCTTCAAGTGAAGATCTAAGAAGTTGGAGAGAGAGAGCTCCTTCTAAGAAGACCAGCTGTTGAACCAGGCTGATAAGTAAGATTCAGATTGAAATCAGAATCTCAAGACAGCAGTTGATTGAAGATCATCTGCATAGAGATACAACCCTACTGTGTTCTAATTCAAGAAGCTTTGAAGAAAGCCAAGGGAGGTTGATCTCTGCCAAGTTCTTCCAAGAACTCATCAAGAAGCCAGTCAACTCATCTCTCTCTATCAAGAGTTGTGGTTATATACTTTGTATTTTCTAATTTCTGTAGGATCTTGTATAGATCTGAGTTGTAAGACTAAATCTATAAAGGCTGAGGTAGGGCCTGTGAACCTGAGAGTAGGAGAATCATTTCTCTGAGTGTAGGCCTTGTTGAAGGCTGAGGTAGAGCTGTTGTGCCTGAGTGTAGGTCTTATTGAAGACTGAGTGGTAGGGCTTTTGTGCCTGAGTTATAGGAGTGGGATCACTCTGAGTTGTAGGAACCTGTTTGGGGTTCTGAGTTGTAAGATCTGAGGATCTGAGGAGAAGTGGAGAAGTTAGGCCGAATCTAGTACACTACTAGATAGGCGAAGGGGGAAAGTGGATGTACCCAGACCTTGGGGAACCACTATAAAATCTGTGTGTACTCTGTGTGTGATTAATTCTGTAATTGTTGTGTTATCTGTGCTGAATTGCTGTAAAGAATTGCATAAACATGTCTAATAATTCAGTGTTTATGCCTTAAAAGTTAAAAAGATTAAGTGCACATATTCACCCCCCTCTAGGTGTTTAGGCACTAGTTCTTTCAGTTACCCTTGACGATCGCTTTGGAGCCATGGAAATCTAGCCGGATGAAAAGCACCGCAATGGTCTTGCCTCCACAAATCTGGACTCGGCACGCGATTCAGGGCTCTAAAACTCCACCGACAGCCGAATTCCTCCTCCTTCTTCCTTGCTCTCCCCACTCTCCACCTCTTCCAAAGAGAGAGAAAAGCCTTGGATAATAGGACAGTTATCCTCAACGCATGGCCTTATAACCGCAGGGAGAACTCAGGGTCGTTGGATCCTAGTTAAAAGGAATGAACGACCCCGAAAAGCCCTGAAAAGCACTTTCCTGGGTCAGACACAGCTTGTGACACGCCCGTGTCACAGTCTGTGTACCTTAAGAGACAAAGAAACCGACTTAACCCGACCAGGACACGGCCGTGTGACACGCCCGTGTCACGGGCTGTGTGCTAGACACGATTTCGGACAGACCCGTGTCCAGCCCGTATTCATTAGTCTGCCCAAGCACAGAGAAGGACATGGCACTTGACACGCCCGTGTCACAGGCCGTGTGCCCCACTCGAGGATCGTCAAGTGCATTTCGTCGAGCCCACTCGAGTAAACTCCGAGCGCATAGCAGGACACGACCCTAGACATGCTCGTGTCACAGGCCGTGTACCCAACTCGAGGATCATCGACTGTATTTTGTCGAGCTCACTCGAGAGCACCCCGCCAGCACCTGAGTGTAGGAAACGGCCATGCACACGCCCGTGTCTCCGGCCGTGTACCTCACACAGAGTAGGACATGGATTGGGGACACGCCTGTGTCCCAGGCCATGTTACCCACTCTCCTCAGCCCAGTCACCACTGGGATTTGGGGCGCTACACCTTGCCTCCACCCGGGGGGGGGGGGGGGGTTGAACCGGCCTTGTCCCCTAGGTGGTTCTCTCCTCCATGAAAACCTCTCCTTTGGCCCTAATCGTGTCACTCTTGCTGCCTCCAGCCTATCCTATTATTCGGCCTTGGCTGACCTATCTCTACTGTTGCTGCTCCCGTGGTCGTGGCTCTACCCTCCTGACCTCCTGGACATTGCCACATCCTGGATCTCTCTCCTCCTCTGCAGCTCACGTGGCTAGCTTCCTGGAAAACGTCGGGTTCGACACTTCTCCCTCAACTTCTTGGGTTGCTCTCTCCATCAGCTCTTCAAAGGACTGCAGAGGCAACCGCTTCAACGCAATCCTGAGGAACCCCTACTGCAGTCCCAGGGTGAAGGCTACCACGAGGGTGCGCCCAGGAATCTCCTGAACCTGGAGGATCTCCTCCTGGAATCGGTCAACGTAGATCCCCAACGTACCCTCCACACCCTGCTTGATGAGAAATTGGGACTCCGACTTTTTCTTCCTCTTCTTCGAAGTTGAAAATCTCATCATGAACCCCCGACGCAGGTCCTCAAAACAGTAGATGGTGCTAGCGGGAATATGATGGAACCACTCCCCCGACTTCTCTTTGAGGGTTATGACGAAGAGCCGACACTTTAAAGCATCCCACATCTACCTGATTGAGACCACATCCTCGAACCACTACATGTGGTGGACCAGATCCTCCCTTCCGGTGTAGTAAGACATCTCCGGCTCGCGGAACCCATCCGGAACCGGGGCGGATGTGACCAGCTTGCTGAAGGGACTTCCCTCCCCTGCCAGGAGAGCAGGACGGTCTTGCGCCTACACCTCGCCGAACCTGCCCTCACTCGCCGAGCCGGGGAACAAGGCTCGCCCCCGGAGATCTCTCTCGCTGCCTCCCTCCACATCTTCTTTCCCAGGTCGACTGACAGGGGCGTTCTCGCCCAGAGATGGGGCAGCGACTACTGGGACAGAGGGCGTCGAGCACTCGCCGCGATCCGCGAGTGCGAAGAGTACCAAATGTAAAATCCCGACTTTTATTGGGCCACCAGAGCCCTAGTGGGCCCAATAAAGGTGGCTTGAACCCTACCCCTAACCCGGTGGGAAATAACCCTAGGCGGGAAATAGAGCTAGAGAACTATGATTTGAGTTCTGTCAGTTCCTGTGACCTCGTATAGTCAATACGAGTGCATCAGAACTCGTTCAGTTGGACCCCGAGGTCATATTGTGAATGTGACCATTCCTCGTAAAGCGCAACAAGAGCAGATTTTGGATATCGACCTAGAGAACTACGAATTGAGTTCTGTGAATTCTTGTGACCTCATATAACCTAAATAGATGCATCGGAACCCGTCACGTCACAATCCGAGGTCTATCGATAGTTTTACACACATCGACCATTTTAGTGCGCCACGACGCGCAAATTTTGGACTTTCGCCAAACGGACTCCGATTCAACCCTAGTCAGTGGCGTTAGACTCGTATGGTCAATACGAAGTCAACGGAAGTTGTCCCAGTCAATTTCGACAATAATTGGTCAAACCATGGTCAAATCAAGCGTAGTCGTGCACCGAAAAGCGTGCGCACACCAATTATGAAACGACACCCGAACTTTGACCTGACCCCGATGACTTGGACCACCTCCTCTCCAAGGGAGGATGGTCCATGCCCCCCTCACTCTCCTTGGGCCCCCAACCAGCAAGCCCTATCCTAAAACAAGTGGAGGCCCACCCACTTATTCTCTCTCCCTCTCTCTCTTTCCACCCAAAAGCCCAAGCCCATGAGGGCATCATCTCTTTTCCCCACATGGAGGAAAATAAGGGACCTCCAGCTGTCCTTGGACAGCTGGAGGGTGGGGATTAATCTCTACCTAAGGAGGGATTAGTCCCACCTTGCCCAAAGGAAGGGAGCTTCCCCTCCCCCTCCCTATAAAGGCCACCCCACCCCCCTCTCCTTCCCCCAAGCCTCTGAGCCATCTCCCCCCTGCCCAACCCCCTGCCGGAGCTCTAGTGGCCGGAAAAAGCCAAGCTGAGACCTCCCTCCCCCTCCACCACCAACTCCAAGCCATGGCCGGCCAGGCCGGCCCCTCCAGAGCCCACCAGACCTAGGTGGAACCTTCTCTCCCTCCCCCTCCCCATTTTCGATGTGATGCATGGCACTCCCGGCGGCCAGAGCGCCGCCGGCGCCACCCGATCCTTGTTCCATGCTGGGTGGCGCCCAAGGAGGAGGAATCCTCCCCCAGCACCGGTAGTGGAACCGGGGGAGTGTTATACCACTGGGGCAGCGACCCCCAACGGTAGAGAGCGGCGGTGCCGCTGGAAATCGCGGTTCCGGTGGCACCCACAAAAAATAGAGTTTTCTCTGTTTTAAACCGGCAGCGGCCGGCGGCGCATGGCCGCCGTACCACCGTCGGCGTGAAGCCCGACCCCCGGCGCATCGACCTGGGGTGGACTGATAGGTGGCAGGCTACCCGTTGAGCGGGGGTGGCGCGGTGGCGCCGGGAGCAGGGCCACCGCCACCCCAAAGCTCTCGGGATGGTTTATTCCGGCGGCGGCCGGTGGCTCCAGGCCGCCGGACTACCGCCCAGAGAACAGCCAGCCCCCGGTGAGCCGATCGGGGCCAGTGCCGGTGTCTGCTGCAACCTGCCGACGGCGGTAGAGGCCGATCAACCTCTGCACCGCCGACGAGGAGCAGCAGCCGCCCGATCTGGTGATGAAGATCAGGAGGATGAGATTTTATTGATCCCCGCCCCCGCCTCAGCATCAGCGCCCCGCACAGTGGATCCACTGCCGATCCGCTGTGGAGGCAGAAGGATAAAAAGCATCCTGCGGCTCAATCTCGGCCGCAGGATCACGCTATTCTGCTATTAGCAGACTAAATCAAAAGGCCAGAATTTTGGAAATTTTTGAGGCCAAACCTAAGCCTCTAAGAGAAAAATGACCAACATGAAAAATGTTTCCCATGATGAGGTCTATCTCCTTAAAAATTTTGAGAATTTTTGGAGTTAATTTAGTATTTTTAAAAGCCAAAATAAAATGTATTTGGCTAAATTAAATACCCAAAACACCTTGAAAAATTATAAAACATTTCTAGATTCATTTTAGGCCCTCCCAAGGGTTGTATCAAATTTGAAGTCATGAGGATGAGGTTTGATATTTTTCCTAAAATATTGAAGCCTAGGGTCGCACACGGATCCTTTATCCGCTCGTTTTCCCTAAAAGACGGAAATTGGAGTGCGCGACCACTCCTTATAATTAAATAAGAACTTTAAACTATTTTATCGAAGAGAATGGCCGAGGCAAGTGACTAAGCTCCGGGTTTTCCAAGATTTTGTTAAACCGTCGAGCGCCTCGACTCTCGGATGAATAGGGCACGCTCGAAAGATGAGTGTACGAGTGAGTTGTCCCGGAATGCTAATAAGAATGAAACTCATAGCCAACCCTTGATCTAATTAAGCCATAATAAATATGGCGCAACCAAATTAATTGGATCTTAATGGTTATTGTAATCCAACCAAATCTCTTTAAATCTCAAAGCCTACAGAATAGGAGTGATTGGAATACTAACCATTTTCTTTGTGTTTTCTCCAGTCTCGTACTGGTCAAACTTATTTTATTACTTTCAATTCATTACGACTCCAGTCTCGTACTAGTCAAGCTTACTTTAGTACTTTCAATTCAGTACTACTCCAGTCTTGTATTGGTCAAGCTCATTTCAGTACTTTCTATTCAGTACTACTCCAGTCTCGTACTGGTCAAGATTATTTCAGTACTTTCTATTCATTACTACTACAGTCCCGTACTGGTCAAGCTTATTTAAGTACTTTCTATTCAGTATCACTCCAGTCTCGTACTGGGCACATTTCATTCAAGTACTTTAAATAAGCAGCATAATCACCACACTTATTCCCATTGCAATTTACTATTATAGTCCCGGATCCTACTCTAACGAGCAATCGTCGAGCCTTAGTTGGGGATAACCGGAGTTGAAGTAGTCCTCCAGGTCTAGCCCCAAATAATGCGCTCCCACACTCCTTATCAAAAGTAGAGCTGAGTGCCGACGCCCGAAGTCTAAGCATAGTAGGGCAGGCCGACGTAGACCCAATGTTTATATTATTACCTTTTGTTTGATTGATTGTAAATTGCTTGTGGTGAAATAGTGGCGGGTCAGTCCCTTCTGCAGACCGTTCGTACCGGTGCGGGAAGGTAGACGACTCAAGACGATAGGGAGATGAGTACCACGGGTGACCGGCCGTTATATTTCCCGTCGAGTTTTCCTCCGCTGGTCGGCCAAAACAATTTTCGGGATGTCGCTCACATCCACGAGTACACAAGGTTGTATGTTAGGGCCTGGGGTTGTGCGGTATGATCACCCCCAGAAGTGGTAGGACTGACCACTATCACCGATGGCCACATCGGTGAGGCCCGCGGGGCTCGCTACCCTGCTGGAACAGAAGCGGTCCAAACTATGTCGATATAGGGTTTGTGTGCGCGGCTATGAATGCCTGCGGTATGTGCACGACTATGAATGCCTGCGGTGTGCGCGCAGCTGTGAATGCCTGCGATAGTGTTCAGGATATGAAAACCTGATGTACTGATGAGCTAGTATAGCGTTGTTATAACCGACTTATAATATTGCTGCTTTTTTCCAGCTATACTGTACTCTTTTATAATTGTTCCTAGTTGTTCATATATGAAACGTTGTGCTAACCCTCTCTTGCTTCAGCTATTTATTTTTGTTGGGTGGCTGCGTGCTCGTCCCAAGATATGGATCAGGGGAGGAGATTTGTTTCCACTTAGCTCTGTGACCAATAGTTATTTGATTAACCATTCACAGGAGGTGGAGCACCGTAGTGACCCGCTGCCGCAGGAGATTACGCCAGCAGCTAGGTCTACTCGAGCAGATGAACCCCCGCCGTCCCCAGAATTTAGAGACGTGAGTACCGCCTAGCAGCGTAGAGAGAGAGAGAGAGAGAGAGAGAGAGAGAGAGAGTATATGAGGATTATATGTAGCATATGTATAACCCACAGTCTTATTTAAATGCTTAGGCTTCGACCCTAGAACCTCTATGATATTAATATGTTATATATATATATCTGCAATTGTTTCTTGTTAATGCTTCTGCTATACTTTGATGGGTTGTGAATGTTATGATTTGAGCCGATCAAGACGACCATCTATTGCTTGAAGAGGGTGGATCGTTTCCCCTAAAAGTACTGAGTGGACGTCTTGGGCCAGTAGTACCCCTCCGTCCCGACCCAGGCAAAAGGTTTGGGGGGGGGGGGGGGCACTACACCAAATCCTTGACTTCCTTCATGAAGTCCTCAAACATTCCAAAGGTGTTCAGGGGAATGGGAGGTGGCGAGTCCGCACGGTCAGCTCCATATCCTTCGTCTCCAGCCATTGAGTGCACTAAGGATTTTTACGCTAGTCACACTCCATGCTCACCGCACCAAAAATATTGAAACCAAGAATCGGCTTCTGTGGAGTTCGGACCCTAGAAAGGGGTGATCACACACTTACTTCGCCTAGCAAGCTTGCTTTACTGAGAACTTAGGATTCGAGACCGACCCAAGGCTACAACACGGAGGTCCCACCCTTCTGAGGTACCCCCATGGGTCTATTTATAGATTTTTGAGTCTGGCCTGCAAAAAGCACAATTCCGTTGTCCAGAATGGCTATACACAAGCCAAATCGGTCTGTCAATAGCGTAACTCCGCTGTTAGAAGAGACTACTGAATAGAGTTGTCACTTAAAATCGAAAACCGCAAACTGAACCGAAACCGCAAAGAACCTGACTGAACTATTCACAAATTATTCGGGTTCAGGTTTGAATTTTGGAACCGTGAATAACATTGGTCTGGGTGTGGTTCTCACATTTTATTATCCGGACCGGAACCGCAACCGCAATATATAAATCTCAAGCGGTTTCAAGATTTTTAGACCCGATCCGAACTAGACCGAAGTAGAACCGAACCGCAACCCATTTATTTTTATCATTATTAATATTATAATAATATTATTATTATTTTATAGTCCATCTATAGTATTTATACTTACTATCACGAGTGAAGCTGGTGCAGTTTGAACCCAAACCGCAATCGCACTAAAGGGGGTCGATTTTGGACCGAACAAAACTTCTCCGCATAAAATCCGTGTGTTATGGTTTGAAGTCAATTTTTGCAGTGCACTTTTGATTTTTATACAGTTATATTATTCATTTTCAATTTTACTTATATTTTTTGAAATATTTTATTTAAAAAATATGAAAGATATACAACTAATATTTATTAGTAATCATGAAAGACAATTAATTGTAATCGAATATTATAGTTGAGCATGCCAGTGAGATGTGCGCAAGCCAAGTAGATGTCGTGGAAAGTTTACACGTGTAGGAAGGCGATGAATACTATCCCACCGATCCTGGAAAAGACCGTCGAAAATTACGCAACATAATTATTTTTATTTTGATGTTGTTTTGAGTTTTATTATTTGCACTCCGCTTTTATTTCATTCCGCCAAGTTTAATTTTGGTTTTAGTTTGAACCGATTGGAACCAGACCAAACCGCATGGAACCGAACCGAACCGTTAGTGACCGGTTTGGTTTTGGTTCTTGTTGAAGTGTAACCGGAACAGTTGACATGACTGTTCCAAAAATTAAGCTGGAACCGGAACCTGTCAAACCAAATAATATTTTGGTTCTAATTTGAAGAAATGTTATTTTAGTGGTTCGGTTCATGATTTTAGTAGAACCAGAACTGAACCGGAACCGTGACAACTCTACTACTAATAGACCAAATTATATTAAGCACATGCTAATAGCACCCCCACGTAAGAGGGCGAGCGCGAGCCGGCTCGCCATAGGGCGAGTGCGAGCCAGCTCGCCAGTCACATGGATGGGTGCGACCTGCCACCCGCGGCTCGCCTGCCTCTTAGGCGAGTACATGTCGGGTCGCCGCGGCTTGCCTACAATATAGACAGATTCAGGCTGCTTGCTGAGTTGAGGCAGACCAGCTTCCTCTCGTCTCGCCCGTCTGTCGAGCTGAGGCGGGTCGGGTCCCCCGGCTCGCCCGCCTGCCGAGATCCAGTTGGCCTCCCCGACTCACCTGAGTGCTGAGAACCGGCTGGCCTTCCCGGATCGCTTGCCTGTTGAGAACCGACTGGCCTCCCCGGCTCGTCTGCCTATCGAGCTGAAGCGAGCCGGACTCTCCAGCTCACCTGGTTCGGCTGTCTGCTTAGGCGGGTGCGAGTCGGGCCATCTCAAGGCCCCCGTTCTGCCTTGTCGGATCCACTCGACGAACACTGAGTTGTACATGGGTGTTTCCTGGAGACACACTCCAGTACTTCTACAGCAACCTGTATCACCTCAAAACCCCAAAACTACTCATTTTTTTCACGGAGTCTTCTCCAGCACGCAAATCAAAATATCACTAATGTAGACCAACTTATCACAGATGGGTTTCACACAACATGCATATGTCCGTACATCAATTCACACTCTATATGCAAGTAATTATATTGGGGACAAGTCATATCAACCTGTTGGAAGTCTCTTCCTCCAATTGGCGGGATCCTCCACACAAACATGTCAAATGAAGAACTTAACATGTATCGGTATTCAGAAAGACAGTCGTTACCCTCGTAGAACGTTTCAGAGTCATAAAGTTGTAGTTGATCCGAATGAAAATACTTATCGCGCTTTCCTCTCCGTGAATCTAGATTCGACTAGAGATTCCGACCTTTGAAACTCCTCCAATAGTTGAATCAACCTCTTCTTCTTCCTCCCTTTCCACTTTACTCTTTTCTTTTCTTAAGTTGGAGAGAGAATGAGAAAGTGAAATGAGAAGAGGTTTCGCCTTTCAACAAGATTAACAATCTACGGCCTAACCTCAGTCACAGGATGCCCAAGCCAAAAGGAATAGATGACCCATATTTAATCAAAGCATTCAAACAAAATCATTATTGTCAGGCGATATCGCTATTTCCTGGCAATAACTTAGACAGTGGTCGCTTGACCAAGTCAGTGTTGTTTAACAACCGCCTCACGACCAACTGACACGTGGTTGTCTGTCATGTAGCATGTTATCACTATCGTCATCGATATCGCTATCGCCAACGTTAGCTCCAAAAACTAAACCATGTTTTTCAATGGGAAAAACTGGAGTGTTACACAACAGTGGTTTGGTAGGTGGAGAAAATTGCTGGCCGCTGATGGGTCCACATTTTCCCAAACAGGGTTGTGCACGATGGAACGAGCAGTGGACTCAAGAGGAAATGGAAGGCGTGCCAAGGGCAGATGGCCCAGGGCTTGAAAATGTCGCTCTTCCCCGTATGATCAGTATGGAAGACACATGCGAGTGAATGAGCAGATTCGATTAGCAAGGATCTCATGAGGAGAGAGCGGGCGCTGCTGGTAGGGCGCCAAAAGTGGAGATTAATGGAGGCTTCAACAGTGGTTGGGCACGACGGGACGACAACATGACAAAACTGAACGATGAGCGTTGTTGCTTCCCCTTGACAAGTGCGTTGTTTAGCAAATGGATGTTTTTGTCTACGACGATAGAGATCGTGGAGGAGCTGGAGACGACAGATACTAGGAATGAACGCGTCAGTCGTGCTCGCTGGAGACAACACACGTGTTATTGTGCTCGTCTATTTGTGTAGAAGTCACTGTATACTTGGGGGAATTGAAGAAATAGGCTGGATCAAAATGACAGCGACTTCATAGAAGGGTAGGGGGCGGACATCATCTTCTTCTTGCCAAAACTTTTTTTGAAGTCCTCCATCTTGTCGGAGTCATTTCTCCCTCATTCGGTCATAGTTTTTGATGTGTAAGTAGTCAAAATTTATCAATTCGACGAGAGGAATTCAAATCCACTACTATTTTTCAAAATGGGGGGGGGGGGGAGGCTGGGCCTTCACTGCCCCCCTTAAATCCGCCCCTGAATGTGGGCGGACTTACAAATTGTCTGATTCATCTGTTTCATCATGACTACGAGACGCTAAACCTTGTTTCTAAAAAAAATCTAATGCAATCCACTGAAGCTTCCAGACAAGTGTGATAATCAATTCAAGCGTGATCAGATTGAGTGCACAAAACAACTTCAATGTGTTATTTATGGTTCATCTAGTCAAGACAAAACTTCAAACACTTGTTATGGATGCTACTATGGTTTCCAACATGAACATATAATCTATTTTTATGCTTTCAATTTGTGAACCCCCACTGACAAAAGAATATCTGTCGCCTTGATCACCATGCTCGACCTTGAATAAATAACATCATAAGCAAAATGTAGTCTAGTTCGAGCCTTGATCAGTTTTGGTTTGATTTCGGTTTGGGACGTGTAAAAATTGAGGCTATTTAGTTTGATTTCGATTTGCCTAAAACCGAACCGAACTATCGTTTACAGACCAAAGGAAAACAAAAATGGGATAACCTACTTCGGGATGACTGAGTTGCTCTGCTTCAATTACCTAAGAAGATGTCAAGCTCAACAAACACAGATGTTACGGATGACAAAACACATTGTGTGTGATGGAGGAAGCAAATCTCAAACAAGATTAAGAAGGGAACCTTACTTTTGGACGAAATCAGAGGAGCTAAACTTTGATTATATTTTTAGAGAATAAGGTACTAGTCACCGTTTAAATTGTGACTAATACTATTAATTTTTTTAAAAAGAAAAAGTATTAGCCACGTTTAAATCGTGACTAATATTATTATTTTTTTTAAAAATAAGGTATTAGTCATGATTTTAACCGTGACTAATACTATTATTTTTTTAAAAAAATATTGAGTGCGGGCGACTGCCCACACTCGCCCCAAGGTGGGTCCTCCCATGAACCATATCAATTATAAACTGAATAACTTCATTTTCTTGCATGAGAATAGCGCAAAAAAAAAACTCTCCTAAATGAGGCCTAAATTAATGTCGTATTGTACGTCCATCAAATTATATTATCATTTTTTATTTATTTATAAACAATACAGTATCTTTATTAAATTAAAATGAGCTGTGGTTTGATGTTGATTCAGACCGGTTTGTATTGAGTCAATTTTTTTTGAAACCATTCAAAACTTGTTGGTTGCAGTTCCAGTTTCAATTCCTTTTCAGATATCAGACTCGAACCATTTTTATTCTGTGGTCACAATTTGATTTCTCGGTTCAAAGTGACAGCTCTACCTGCGCATGATTGAATCGCAAAAGATATTCTGATAATATCGACATGATCAGAGTAGGCTATCATGACGGCTCGAAGATCGAATATCGTTCAAAAATCAGCTTGATTTTAGCTCGCATCAAATGAAAGGAATCGATCCATGGATCAAAATAGGATCGAATATATTTTAGCCCGAGTTAATTTCGACTCAGCACGAACCGAAAGATTTCAAGGTGGCACAAAATAGGGTCGGATCTATTTGAGCTCGAGTTAATTTTGAGCCGACTATTTTAATTTCGATCCAATTTCGAGCCGAGATACTATATTAGATGCTGGTTTGAGGTGCCCTTTGGAAGGTTTGCACGTTTGTTTTTGGATTCTTTCATTTGTCCAAACATTCGGCTGTGCTACGGCGGTTGAATTCCGTTAAGCCAAATGTCTTCTTCGGCAATGGCCGTTAATCGTAATGTTACAGATAACAGATCGGATCGGACGGTAGCCAAGGCCCGTGGTGCAAAACTGCCGGAATAATTCATATAAAACAATATTTGAAAATAATATAACAAATAAAAGTGCGTTCACATTTTTAACGCAATCTCAAAGCACATCTAAGGGCGCCGGTTTCTGAGGCACTCCATTTAGCCGTGTTTGCTCGGAAAAATGGCAGCAAACGTCACCGTTGGTGGGAAAACAAATACCCCGGGGCACCCCGCCTGTGGTGTTTGCTCCCGCATCGGAGCGCCGCCGCCCTCCCAAATAAAGTCTAAGCCAATCATTCGTATCAGTGCCACACTGCCAAAAGCATATCAACTTTTAGTTCTCATTTTGCCTCCTAAAAACTTGTTTTCGAGTAAACTTTAGGTGACAGGAGACATCAAAAGAAGTAATTTTTCCATTCAGGCTCAGAACTCCGGGTGATCTTTGGGGATATCCTAGGTGATCAAATAGGATCTAGGATATCAAAATAGGATCTCCTAGGGGATCAAATATACCTAAGATCAAATATGATCTCCTAGGAGATCCAATATATCTTCCTTTCTCCACGCTGGGTGATTGGATCGTCATCGTTCCTTCCTCCACGTGGCATGATAGAGAGAAACCCGAATGTAAATTTTGAAACGAAGCCCAGGTGAAAAAATTACGCTAGCGAAATAAGGGAAAGGGATAGAGAATCCACCGTATGAAGAGGTGTTCAAAGGGCTCGGGCTTGAGAGCCAGCCCATATCTACCCGCCAAAAATGTCGAAGCCCTAAACATTATTTTAATGTTATTTTTTATATTTAAAAATAGAAAGCCCAGGCCCGATGGGCCTTGGCCTGCTGGCCTTTTAAACACCTTTATTATATTATGAAGACGAACAAGACTGCTTGGTAGGGAGAAGAGAGGGCCCAAATTTCAGTACAGGCAACGCATCACGATAGATCGTGCGCGATTATATTCAGCTGTAAGAGGTGAAGTCTGATAGTAAAACATTTGTTTGGTACGACAACGCCGATGAACTTGTTGGTGAGGTGAAGTCTGATTGTACAGTCGATGTTGAAGCCAAAAACCAGGCTCAACGAGAGTTCGGACCTTGGGGTGTAGCCGACATCTATTTCTCCCAAACCTCGACTCAAGACTAGCCATGAAGAACTGAAAACTGACCCTAAGCCTCAGCTGGGAGGTCCCTCCACTAACCCAGAAGTTCTCTGAGCGCTTCCCCTCCAAAACCAATTGATGGGCTAGGAATACCTCAGAAAGCTGTAGAAGGCAAAAAAGAGAGTATGAGGAAATCTGCCTTCTGAGGTATCATGTCGATCTATTTATAGATTTTTAATATCTGGTCTGCAAAAAACGTACTTTTGCTGCCCTAAAATTACTAAAATGCCCCTATGCAGGTCTGCCAATAGACAAACTTCGTTGTTTTAAGGAGCTAAATGCTGACTAGGGGTGTTTAAGTAATTTCAGGTCTGGGTCCCATCTGGTGGAAGCTCTTCCTGCTGAGCTCTGCGGAAACCCGGCTTGCCCTGAGCGCAAGCCTTCCCGCCTTTCCTGGGCGGGAACCAAAAGATTGAAGGGACGTTGAGTAGAGAGGCGTCACTCAACGCCGAGGGCCGATGGGCTTCCGCCATCCAGAGGCGCGAGCCCCTGTTCCTGCCCAGGGCGGGAGCCTTCCCTCCCTCCCTGGTTCTGTCATGACCTAAACCTAGAATCTGCGCTCGACAAAAATAACCTTAAGTCGAAGGCTCAGCTCGATGAGTTTGCGTTCGACGAATTATGTTCCCAGCTCGACAAATTGAGCTCGATGAACAGGAGTTCGACGAAATGTCGCGCGACGAATCGACGTTCAACGAATGGCTTTACTCAACCCCATGAGCGAGAGCCTTCCCGCCTACTTATGTCGAGAACCCTCCCGCCCGCTTTCTTATTTGATCAAATTGTAAGCCCAAAGCTAGCCCAATCCGGGTCCTTGAGGGATCTTGGTCCCACCCAGCGAATATGGGGTTGTACACAATCCCCACTCTTTGCGAGCTAGCCTTGCGATCGGAAAGATACGTCCAACCCCTAATATTCAGTGGGTACGTGCTGACCTGGCAGGAAATCTTTCTGTAGATCCCACCTTTGTCCTATAAATACTCCGCTGAGTTTGTCTCTCAGGCCATCTCTGCTGTCATTACTCTTTGCTTGAGTCTCTGCAAGGCCATGAAAATGCGAGCCAAAAATGTTGAGAAGCCGCTCTCGGAAGAGCTTCAGGCCCGCCTCGCCGCAGCCCAAGTGCGGGCTCGCACCAACTGTGCCAAATTTTCCCCTTGGCTGATGGGTAAGAGGCCAGCCGGCGAGAAGCCAGTGGGCGAGAAGGTAGCCGGCGAGAAGCCAGCTGGCGAGAGCTCCCACCCCAAGAAGAAGAAGGCCAAGCCGGTCAGGCGAGACCTGTTGAAGGAGAACCGAGCCTTGCCTACCCCAACTTCTAACCGCGATGAGATCCCTTCTTCTCTGTCGGAGGTACTTTTCTCGACTTTCGCCTTTTCCATTAGCGCGAACTGTTAAAGAGTTGGAACGTGGTCGCGTACTGAAGTACCACTCTTCTCGTAGGGGACGGTGCCAAAAGATGTCGCTGACTTTCTGCTGGCCGACACCGAGGCGACCTACCTTCACAATGAGGATATGTCGTTTATTCTGGAGGCTGCCCCGCCCAATGCCCCTGCTGATCGCACCGATCTAGCGCCTGATCTCGCCATCCTTGTCGGAGGGGTTGTCACCGAGCCATCTGCTCCTGCGCCGTGATCCCAGCCCTCGGTGAGAGAGGGCGTCTCTATCCCCCCTCGGGCGAGACCGAAACCCCGGAGGGCAGGACATTTTTTTCGGGCCGGGGCAAGCCGCTCCATCTGCTTTTTGGAAAATGCTCGGAGGGCCAGCCCGACCATTCTCTCCAACCATCGTGGGAGTGTATTCATCGCTCTTCAGGTATGCGAGAGCCTCCCAGCTTTTCTTTCGCTCCTCTCCCATTCTGACCAAAATCTGTTTTCTAGAGCCGAAGGAGCAGGAGGAGGAAGGGGGGGGGGAGACGAAGATGAAGAAGAAGACGAGGAAGACTCGCCTCTGTCCTCCGCCGGCGAGATGGATGACTTTCTCGAGGCCTCCGGAAGCGGCAAGGCGTGAAGGCGGAGGGTTGCGGCAGTCCTGTCGAAGCCCACGCAGCAGCAGCGGACCAACTCTGCAGCGGTGAAGAGAATCCACGAGACGATGGAGCGGCGGCTGGCAATCATCGAGTGGGACTGTGCCTACCTCATTGGCGGGGCGGAATCCCAGGAGATGCTTTCCGCCGAAACTTCCCCCAGAAGATACGTCGCGCGGATTCGAGATCAGCTCCGCCTGGCCAACCAGGGGCTGACCGCCCTGATGGCCTTCTTCGACCCTCGAGTCCCTCCGAGGTCTGGTAAGAGAGAACTGGGTTGTTGGCAGTGGGATCCGTACTAAGCCCTGTAGGGCTAGCCTCTTCTTTACCCACCTCCACAGCCTATCCTTCCCCCTTTGTACCACTTGTGCCTTACGTCAACAAACAGTTATTGTTATCAGTATTATTTGTTATTATCATTTTTTATCTTTGCTGTTTCGTGGCTCTCGCCCAGCTAGAGCCCCTTTATATCTGTGTCCTTTCCGTCTATGTTTCATGCTCTCTTTGATGCTTCGTGAATGCCTGACTCATACGCCCTGCCCAACACTTCTTGCACGTTGCAACCGTTTGCCTTTTCCCTAGCCCTCCCTGAAGGTTCTCGCTTCCTGCAGGTTCAAGGAGAGCTGACAAGGTAGGACGAAAATCGAGGAGTCAAGACATCAAGATTGGTTGACTTGTTGACTGTTCCCCGACCGTATTTTTTAGGAAAAAACTCATAATTACCGTATTTTCTATAAATAGGCCGATCCACCTACCTAATTTACTTCTCAGCATTTATTTCTTTCACTCCAAGCCTTCGTCACCCAACCGACTGCTCTCGCCGATCTCTGAAGTGCAAAGGCTCTCGATTCCCCGATTCTTTTCTCCCTTCTCGACTTTCCTTCAAGATGCCTGGCGAGAGCGAAGGCTGCTCCAAGTGCACGCAGACCTTCGTGGACCACACCTGTCACAACCCGCATACGTCATAGTAGACAAAGTACGCGCCGTGATGCCACACCATGCAGGGGACAACTGCAGACGCTCAGGCTACTCGTCCTCACATTTACATCATGTAAAAGATTTATGAAATTAAGTTAAAAACAATACATATAAGTAATTTGAGTTACTGACCGTGTCCCTCGGTCGGGTGGATCACTAGTCAAAAGGTGAGCAAATATATAAGTTTTACGCAACAGAAAATACCGAGTTGATTCATTTGTTATCCTATATGAGAATGAAAGTCTAGCATATTATAATGATGATGTGACTTCTATATTTAATATATATGTACAACCCATATTTATCGAGGGTGGTTCCTACCACATCCAAGTCAATAGAAGTCAAGGTCAACAAGTCAAGGCAGGATTCAAAGTCAGCATTCGAGATCGCGGAAGGTCTGGGCGAGTATAGACGAGCTCTCTTCGCATCCTTGTCAGGTAGGCGACTAGGCGAGATACTCGCCCAGCCCGTGCGAGTTCCTCTGGAAGTCGCCTAGTCGCCAAGAGGGTGGGGTATAAATATGACCCCCCTCCCCTTGCTTTTGCCTATAAATAGGACCTCAGGGGTACGAGGTGAAGCACTGGAAATCCTCAGTAGGATACTCATGCGCTTTATCTTCAGGATACTAGCTAAGTCTTCGGATTCCTTTTCCTTAGAGCAACTCGCGACTTTGCAATTTTGCCAGCTAGCTTCCCTCGTACCCAGTTCGGCCATTTTTGGTTGAGAAGGGGTTGATCCTTTCGAGCATCCGGGTACGTGGTGGGTTCTTCCTGTCGCAACGTCTGGTGACATGTCCCTTCTTTCTGGTCACCCTAGCCATCCGATCTTGCTTCTGAGCCGGTAACCTTAGGCGGATTTGGTCTGAATTCTGAGGTTAGGATTTTTCTGGCTTCAACACTTAGTACGGTGAGCGTGGATCACAACCAAGGAGTAAAGTTTGGAAGTTAAGGGAGATGGACATAGGTGGCGAGCAGGGAGAGTTGGTCGGCAACTCGGCAGTAGGAGGAGACGCCGCGCGAGGTGGCGAGTTTGTAACAGTGGCCGCGTTTGAAGAGTTCGCAAGGAAGATCGAGCAAACCATTCTCACTGGTTTCGCTCAACGCCCAGAGGTCACGGCGACTTCTCCTCGTCGTCTAACGCCGCTAGAAGAGGAAGTGTCGCTGAGGCGAGCTGGAAAGGAGCCCACTTGGGCAAGGGAAGAGCGACCAATGCAGTCACGGCTTTATCCGGCGAGCAGCTAGGGGGTCCGTTTTCGGGATCCATTGTTGCCGGCGAGGTTCAGAGATACTCGCCAATACAACGAGTATGACGTCTCCAGCGAGGATGAAACTCGTCACCGCCAGGGAGGGAGGAGCCCCTTCTGTGATGAGATCCTCGCCGCCCCGGTTCCAGAAGGGTTCAGGGAAACCATTCTTACTTACTACTCCGGCAGAGACGACCCTGTCAGACACCTCCAGTGGTTTGAAGACATCGTCTCCATTCACAACATGTTCAATGCCTTCAAGTGCAGGTTCTTCCCCATCACCCTCAAGGGGAATGCTCGGGACTGGTTCCATCAACTACCTGCAGGGTCTGTGTACTACTTCTCAGATTTACGTCGGGGCCTTATGGCAAGGTTCGCGACTTCGAAGAAGAGGAAGAAGGAAGCGACAACCCTCTTCAAAATCGTCCAAGGTCAACACGAGAGTTTGGGGCACTACATCGACCGTTTTCAAGAGGAGATTTTGGAGATGGAGGAGGTGGACAGTTTTACTTTGATGGTGGCCCTCAAGTTTGGGTTGAAGCAGGGACTCTTTAGTCTGGAGATGTGGTCAAATCCCCCGAGATCTTTTGAAGAAATGATAGAGAAGGCGAACACTTTTGTTCGAGGGGAGGAGAAGAATAAAGATTTCTTAGCAAGGCTGGATGGGGAGATAGCGACGGAGAGAAGGGGGACAAGACCTTTGGGGTCAAAGTCGAGGAGGACGCCAGAAAGGAAGGAGGAGATGAAAGAGGAAAGGAAGAAGGAAGAGCCAAAGACAAAAGAGAGAAGGAAGAAAGAAGAACCCAGGAGGGTTGAAGAGAGGAGACAGGAGAGGCCTCGAAGGCAGGAAGAGAGAAGGCCGACGGAAGTTCGGGAAGGAGGAAGGGAAGAAAGGCGATTCCAGTATCCAGAGAATCTCCCCAAATGGAGAACAGCAAGACAACAGTATCCGGAAGAGAGGAAGAATGGAAATCGGCAGGAGGGAGGTCGAGGAGGAGGAAGAAGGGAGACAATGGCCATCGCTCGCCAAGACAACAAGCGGCGTCGGAGGGAGCGGCAAGCGATGCGACAGGAGGCCGCGATTCCACTTTACTGCGATATTCATCGTGTGAGGGGCACGAGACCTTGGCTTGCCCGAGTTTGGGGAAGCAAGGAGGAGGCTGGAGGCAGGAGCAGCGGAAAGATAACAACAGAGGCAGGAGGCCCCGGTGGGGCAGGTGGCATTTCAAGCTTCGGCAAGGAGGAGGAATGAGGACCGGGTCAATCCGGGGACTCGTGGGGAAGTCATACATGGCCCAGGAGGTGGGCATGTAGGTGTGATCAATGGAGGGGCCGAGCTCGGAGCTTCCCGCAACGGGAGTCTCCACCAGATCTACCGGAAGAACGTCGCTTCGACGTCACAGAACCCGCCGCCATTGGAGGAGATCACCTTTTCGGAGGAAGATATGCTGGGGAATGAGAACCCCTTCCATGACGCCCTGGTGATTCAAGATGTCATCGAGGACTTCACCGTCGACCGAATCCTCGCGGATAACGGGAGTTCGGTGAATGTCATCTTCAAAAGAACCTTCTTCGGGCTTCAGGTGAAAGCGTCCCGGGTCCAAGCTGCAGATGTACCGCTCTTTGGATTCTTAGGTGAGAAGAAAGAGGTGGAGGGAGCAGTGGAGCTACTGGTTACACTCGATGGGACGTCGATCCGATGCCGCTTTGTCATCGTCGACGCACCGAGTGGGTACAACACCATCTTCGGGCGGCCTCTTATCAACTACTTCAGGGCTGTTCCGTCATCTTATCACCAGTGCCTGAAGTACTGCCACAGAGATGTGCAGATCAGGATCAGGGGAGATCCTAAGGCGTCCAGGGAGTGCTACTTGAATGCCGCCAGCACCATCAGCTGGATGGGTGACGTGGAGAAGCTGGAGGAGTTGCTAGAGAAGGAAAAAGGGTTGTGTGCTGCCCAGGAAGTGGAGGAGATAGAAGTAATCTCTCAAGGAGGAGAGCCAGGACTGCTGAAGGTGGGCAGATCTTTGCAACTTAGGGGGGAAGATGGAGATGGTTGCTTGCCTGCAGGACAACATTAATGTCTTTGCGTGGAGCGCCGCCGAGATGTCAGGCGTGGACGTCGATATTGCTTGTCATCGCCTCAACCTGGATCCCGCGGTGGCTCCAGTTCGACAAAAGCAGAGGAAAAGCGCCGCCGTATTAGCTGAGCCGATCAGGGAATAGGTGGAGAAGCTACTGAAGACAGGGTTTGTCTCGGAGATCCAGTATCCAGGCTGGGTCTCTAATGTTGTAATGGTGAAAAAGCCTGGAGGGGGATGGCGTTTATGTATTGATTTTTCAATGTTGAATAAAGCTTTCCCGAAAGATTGCTACCCCTTGCCTCAAATCGACGCGCTGATTGATTCCGTCATCGGGTTTCCTGTGATGAGTTTTCTTGATGCCTTTTCAGGATATCAACAGATCCGGATGCATCCCCCGACTGTCGGGACGTCTCTTTCATAACCAGCGACGGCTGTTATAGCTACAACATGATGCCCTTATGGCTCAAGAATGCAGACGCCACTTACCAGAGGATGATGGATCAAATCTTCAAGGGGCAGAAGGGGCGGAACTTGGAGGTTTATGTGGATGACCTCCTCATCAAGAGCAAGAGCGTCGCGGAGCACATAACGGATCTGGTGGAGACTTTTTCCACCCTGAGGAAGTACAAGATGCGACTCAATCCATCCAAGTGCGTCTTCGGTGCAGGAAAATGGAAGTTTCTAGGTCACCTCCTTACTCCCAGGGGGGTGGAACCTAATCCAGACAAGGTGAAGGCCATTCTGGAGATGGCATTGCCAAGGGCTCCTAAGGAAGTTCAAAGACTGACTGGAAGGCTGGCAGGCCTCAACCATTTTTTGTCCAAGGCAGGGGAGAAGTGCTCTCTGTTCTTCAAGACCCTTCAGGGAAATCAGAAGTTCGAGTGGACAGCAGAGTGCGAGGAGGCTTTCAGAAAGCTCAAGCAATAGCTAACCCAAGCTCCTCTCCTCCAGGGGCCGCGGGGTAATGAAGATCTCTTCCTCTACCTAGGAGTCGGGGCAGAAGCAGTTAGTTCAGTGCTGGTTCAGGAGGAAGACAAGAGGCAGCTTCCTATCTACTATGTTAGTAGAGTGCTGCGGCAGGCGGAGATGAGGTACCCTATTCTGGAGAAGCTGGTGTTCGCTTTGGTGGTTTCGTCTCGAACGCTCCGCCCATATTTTCAAGCTCACTCCATCAGGGTCGTCTCCGATCATCCTCTACAGAGTATCCTGGATGGAGTGGAGCACTCTGGCAGGCTGGCAAAGTGGGCGGTGGAGCTTAGCGAGTTCGGTATTTCTTACTCTCCAAGGGTAGCAATCAAGGCGCAGGCGGTGGCGGATTTCCTTGCCGACTTCTCGTCCGAAGTGTGTTGGGTACATTGGAATATATGTACCTGATTTGAAGAAGCCTCACCCTACTCAATGATATACATCATGGTGTATTTGATGTGTTTTTGAGTTGATGTGTGCAGGTTAAGTAATTGCAGGGAAAGCATGAAAAGTTTCTAAGTCCATGTGTCGATACCTAGAAGAAAAGTGTCGACACTTAAGAAGACTTGTGTCGACACCTAGAGAAGCAGTGTCAACACTTTGAGTAATTGTGTCGACACCAGGAATGCAGAGTCGGCACTAGAAGGAAAGTGTCGACACATACAGGCTGTGTCGACACTCAATGAAGAAACGGCTACATAATCATTGTCGACACTTAGAAGCAGTGTCGACACCTAGAGGAACTTTGTCGACATCAAAAGTGTCGACACCAGGAGGCTGTGTCGACACTCAACAAATTTCAACAAAGTTCAAGTACAAATGTCGACACTAGGAGGCTGTGTCGATACTCAGCAAATTTCAACAAAGTCTAAGTACAAGTGTCGACACAAAGGAGATGTGTCGACACTCAGCCAAAGTCGCAACACATGAAAAATGTGTCGACACAAAGGAGATGTGTCGACACTCAGTAAAAAGTATCAACACAAAAGGCATGTGTCGACACCAAGGAAATGTGTCGACACTTAGCAAGTATCAACACAAGAAGATGTGTCGACACAAAGGAGTTGTGTCGACACTTAGCAGAAATCAACTAAGTATCAAATAAGAAGGACTTGTGTCGACGCACAAGATCAGTGTCGACACATTCTGAAGAAGCAGTGTCGAGAAGTAATTTCTACAACACAAGGAGTTGTGTCGACACCATGAAGGCTAGTGTCGACACTTAGTCTACTTGTGTCGACACTTAGTCTACTTGTGTCGACACTTAGTCTATCAGTGTCGACACTTAAAGACTGACTGTCTCGACACTTTCAAACAGTTACAGAAAATTCAAGAAGTGACTGGATGACTTGACAGCTGCCATTCCAGCCGGTCTACTGCAACTGTCAGAGCTGTCAGAAAGTTGTTAGAAACCGGAACAGCCGGTTACCTTGGAGAAAGTCTATATAAAGACCCTTCTCCTTCGACAGGAAAAAGGAATTGAAAAAAGAGCAATGAATCATTGAAGTACAACACAATAAGAATAAGACCTTCAAGTGAAGATCTAAGAAGTTGGAGAGAGAGAGCTCCTTCCAAGAAGACAGCTGTTGAACCAGGCTGTGAAGAAAAGTTTCAGATTGAGATCTGATTCTTAAGTCAGCAGTGATTGAAGATCATCTGCATAGAGAATCAACCCTACTGTGTTCTAATTCAAGAAGCTTTAAAGAAAGCCAAGGGAGGTTGATCTCAGCAAAGTTCTTTCAAGAACTCTTCAAGAAACCAGACAACTCTTCTCTCTCAATCAGAGTTGTGGGTATATACTTTGTAATTTTTATTTTCTGTAGGATCCTTAGGGATCTGAGTTGTAAGCCTATAATTATAAAGGCTGAGTGGTAGGGCTTGTGTGCCTGAGTGTAGAAGATCCATTTCTCTGAGTGTAGGCCTTGTTGAAGGCTGAGTGTAGGCCTTGTTGAAGACTGAGTGTAGGTCTTGGTGAAGACTGAGTGGTAGGGCTTTGAGCCTGAGTTGTAGGAGTGGGATCACTCTGAGTTGTAGGAACCTATTTGGGGTTCTGAGCTGTAAGATCTGAGGATCTGAGGAGTAGTGAAGAAGTTTGGCCGAATCTAGTACACTACTAGATAGGCGAAGGGGGAAAGTGGATGTACCCAGACCTTGGGGAACCACAATAAAAACTGTGTGTACTCTGTGTGTGTGACTGATTCTGTGTTTGCTGTTTAAAGTTCTGTGAATTCTGTGATTAATTCTGCCTAAAAGTTTAAAAAGATTAAGATCACATATTCACCCCCCCCCACTAGATGATTAGGTACAATTTCTTTCAAGTGGTATCAGAGTTAGCTTACTCAAAAAGGACATAACAGTCTGAGTAAAGATCCTGTTGGCAGATTCAGTATAATCAAGAATCAAGAAAATGAGTTCAACTGAGAATCACAAAGAGCTAGGATCCATGAAGTTGCCAATCTGTAGAAAGGAGATTTTTGGCATTTGGAAAGAAAGGGTTAGACTATTTATGGAAGCCTCTGACCCTAGAATCTATATCACAGTCAAAAAGGGACATATGTGACAATGAAAATATCTGTCCTGGTTGCAAATCAGAGAACTCCTAAGGACTATTCAGAGATGACTAAAGATGAGATTATTCTGGCCACTATGGACAAGAGGGCTCAGAATATTATTGTAAGTGCAATAGATGATGCCACATTTCAGAATTTAATACACTGTAAAACATCAAAGGAAATGTGGGACACACTGATAGTCTATATGGAGGGTTCAGAAGAGGTAAGACAAGACATGAAGTCTTTGTTAAACCAAGAGTATGAGAGTTTCAGACAAGGAAGGTCTGATAGGATAATTGAGTGCTACAAGAAATTCTATAGGATAGTTAATGAGTTAATGTCCTATGGAAGAGAATTCAGCAATTATGAGCTGAATGATAAGTTCTTGATATCCCTAACTAAAGACTGGGATACTAAGATTTGTGTCATAAGGGAAATGGCCAAATTAGCAGACATTTCTCCTCCAACATTGTTTGGAAAACTGTTATCATTTGAGATGCAGTTAATGGTAAGGAAGGAGGAGGAGAAGACTACAAGAGTTGAGCACAAAGAAAGAGCTGTGGCTTTCAAGACTGAAGCCACTAGGAAATATAAAAGCAAGTCTCCATCTCCACCTCCAAAAGTTGTTGAGATAGAGACATATGAGTCAGAAAGCAAGAATTCTGAAAGCAGTGAGAGTGATGAAGACTTTGCAGCTTTCACTAGACATTTTCAGAAGTTTCTAAAGAAGAACCAGTGGAGGTCTAAGCCATCCACTTCACAGAAGTTATCAAAGAATGACAGGAGAAAGCCCAAGTCAAGTAAAACTATATCTTCAAAGATAGTTTGTTATTGTTGTAACAGACATGGACATGTTGTTGCTGACTGTCTAGAGAAGAGGAAAGAGTCAACTGATAAGAAGAAGACTCAGATCAAGGGCAAAAAGGAAATGTCCTTTGTTGCTAAGAAGGACAAAAGTCTGTCTGATATGTCTTCTTCAGAAGCTGAA
Organism: Platanthera guangdongensis; assembly: GCA_039583875.1. Classification (NCBI taxonomy): domain Eukaryota; kingdom Viridiplantae; phylum Streptophyta; class Magnoliopsida; order Asparagales; family Orchidaceae; genus Platanthera; species Platanthera guangdongensis. Next base: position 14,443,701 of record CM077153.1, on the reverse strand, counting down.
GCTTATATTGGACTGTTTGCTGAAGAAGAGGAAGATGAGTTCATCCAGTTAATGAACTCTATATATGAGCATGAGGACAATCAGCGCCAGAGACTGATGGCCTTATCAGAAGGAGACAAAATCCAGGATCAGCCTGGACCAAGTCAGGTACAAAATTGTTCTGTTAGTTCAATTTCTAGTACTGAGTCAGATTCAGATACTTCAGCATCAAGTGATGTTAGTGGATCTGAATCTGAAGGAGACATTCATCAGTTGATTGATGAATATAGAGTAGTGTTGCAGGCTTTGAAGAAAAGCAAACTCTTGGCCAAAACTCAGGCTAAGGAGATTGCCAGTCTTAAAGTTGCTGCAACAGATTTTGACAAGTTGCATGATCAGAAATTAAATGAAATAGCCAGACTGAAGCACATTACTGTTATTCAGATGGGGACTATTACATTTAAAAATGATCAAATTAGAAATCTGGAGATTAGTCTTCAGAAGGAAAGAGAGATTGTTGCAAGTTTTTCTAAACCAAAGTCTGTTTTACCTTTGATAGATGAATTTGTACATCAAAAGGGTAAAACTGGATTGGGGTTTACAAAACCTGTCTGGACTGTAAAGTCCAAGACTAAGGGCAAAGCCCCAATACTCAACAAGAAGTCTGCTGTAGATAAAACAACCAGGGTTGTACCTAAACAAAGGTACAACAGATTTGAGTGCTGGTGTTGTGGAAAGGTAGGCCACTTTGCCATAGACTGTTGGCATAATTCAAGTGTCAAGATGAGTAGCAAACTGCCTGCTAGAAAAGCTACATGTAGTTTTGTTAAGAGGCAAACTAACCAGCACGAAAGACCCAAGAATTCTTTGAGTTCTAAGGTTAACTAATCTGTTTTGCAGGTGAGTCCAAGTGACCATGCCCCAATATGGTACTTGGACAGTGGATGTTCCAGGCACATGACTGGAACTAGGGGATTGCTAAAGGACTACACACCAATCAAGGATGGTCCTAAGGTTACCTTTGGTGGTTCTGAAAAAGGAATCATCAAAGACTTTGGTAACATTTCTAGTATCCTTATTACAATTACTCAAGTGGCTTATGTTAAAAGTTTGAAACACAACCTCATTAGTATAAGTCAGCTGAGTGATTTAGGATATGACATCTCATTTGTCAAAGATGGTTGTCATATCAGGAGGTCAAATGATCAAAAGATCATTCTGACAGGTTATAGGAAGAGAAATGTCTATTGTCTAGACATTATGTGTGAGAGTAATGTTTCTCCTGTGTGTCTTGTAGCTGATGAGAAAGTCTCTCATTGTGTCAAATGGCACAAGAGGCTAGCCCATCTTAACTATAAGACAATTGGTCAACTCTATAGTAAAGAGTTAGTGAGGAATGGTCCTCAGGTTAAGTGTATTAAGGATGGGATATGCTCAGCTTGTCAAAAGGGCAAGCAGACCAGATCCACCTTTAATAGCATTGAGAACAAGATGCTGTGAGGTGCTTATACCTCTTGCATAGGGATCTCTTTGGTCCTATGCCAGTTCACAGCCTAGGTAGGAAGGTCTACACATTTGTGGTTGTAGATGACTACTCAAGGTTTTCCTAGATGTTCTTCCTTAGACAGAAATCTGAAACTCCAAGTATCTTATACAGCTTTGTTAAACAAATTCAGAATGAATTGGATAGTACAATGGTCAAAATAAGAAGTGACCATGGTACTGAATTTTAGTCTGACAGTATGACAAAACTGTGTGAAGAATTTGGAATTTTTCAGGAATTTTCTTCACAAGAACACCTCAGCAAAATGGCATTGCTGTAAGGAAAAATAGAACCTTGATTGAGGCTGGTAGAACCCTATTAAGTGACACATCTCTCCCTGAATATTTCTGGGCTGAGGCAGTAAACACTGCATGTCATGTAATTAATAGGGCTACTATCACCAAGAGCCATAATAAGACCCCCTATGAGATTGTGAAAGGCAGAAAACCAAATCTATCCTATTTCATGATCTTTAGTTGTAAATGCTATATACTTAACAATGGTAAGTCTTATTTAACCAAGTTTTCTGCCAAATCGCAAGAGGGGATCTTTGTTGGGTACAGCAACAACAGTAAGGCTTATAGGGTCTACAACTTGACTACTCAAGTTGTAGAAGAGTCAGTACATGTAGTGTTTGATGAAGCTAGACTCATTAAACAATGAATTGTCTAGAAGTGTTTGCAGCTCTACAGGTGTGACTGAGAAGATGGACAAGCTTACTATTGAAGAAGGATCTGAAAGAAATTATACCTAATCACCTAGAGGGGGGGGGGGGGTGAATAGGTGACCTAATCTTTTTAAACTTTTAGGCAGATTATATCACAGATTTTACAGAACTATAAACAGCATACACAGCATCAATCACATACACAGAGTACACACAGTTTTATAGTGGTTCCCCAAGGTTTGGGTACATCCACTTTCCCCCTTCGCCTATCTAGTAGTGTACTAGATTCGGCCAAACTCCTCCACTATTCCTCAGATCCTCAGATATTACACTCAGAACCCCAACCAGGTTCCTACAGCTCAGAGTGATCCCACTCCTACAACTCAGGCTCAACAGCCTACCACTTAGTTTTCACAAAGATCTACACTCAGCCACAAGGACTACACTCAGAGAAATGAATCTCCTACACTCAGGCACACAGGCCTACCACTCAGCCTTTATAATTTCAGGCTTACAACTCAGATCCTAAGGATCCTACAAGAAATTAACAATACAATGTATATAACCTCAACTCAGAATAAGAGAGAAGAGTTGACAGGTTTCTTGATGAGTTCTTGAAAGAACTCTGCTGAGATCAACCTCACTTGGCTTTATTCAAGCTTCTTGAATGTAGAACACAATAGGGTTGAGTCTCTCTACAGCTGATCTTCAATCACTGCAACTTAAGTTTCAGATCTCAATTTGAACCTTCTTCACAGCCTGGTTCCAACAGCTGTCTTCTTGGAAGGATCTCTCTCTCTCCAACTACTTAGATTTTCACTTGAATTAAATCTTCAATGAATTATTTGATCACTTTGGTGATTTCCACAACTACTGAACATCTATTGAATGTATAAGCCTTTATATAGACTTTCTTCATGGTGACCGGCTGATCCGGTTTCTAACGACTTTTTGACATCTCTGACAGTTGCAGTAGACCGGCTGGATTGGCAGCTGTCAAGTCATCCAGTCACTTCTTGAAATATCTGTAACTGTCTGAAAATGTCGAGACAGTCTGTCTTTAAGTGTCGACACTTATAGACTAAGTGTCGACACAAGTAGACTAAGTGTCGACACTAGCCTTCATGGTGTCGACACAACTCCTTGTGTTGTAGAATTTACTTCTCGACACATCTTCTTCAATATGTGTCGACACTGATATTGTGTGTCGACACAACTCCTTGTTCTTCAGTACTTAGTTGAATTCTACTAAGTGTCGACACTACTCCTTTGTGTCGACACATCTTCTTGTGTTGAACTTGTTCAGTGTCGACACATCTTCTTAGTGTCGACACATGCCTTTTGTGTTGATACTTGCTGAGTGTCGACACAGCTCCTTGTATCGACACATTCTTCTTTTGTTGAGACTTTTGCTGAGTGTCGACACATCTCCTTTGTGTCGGCACTTGTACTTAGAATTTGTTGAACTTTGCTGAGTGTCGACACAGCCTCCTAGTGTCGACACTTTCTTCATGTGTTGAGTCTTCTGCTGTGTGTCAACACATTCTTCATTATGTCGACACTTGTACTTAAACTCTGTTGAAGTTTTGCTGAGTGTCACACAGCCTCCAAGTGTCGACACTTTCTGATGTCGACGAAGTTTCTCTGGGTGTCGACACTGCTTCTAAGTGTTGACACTGCTTCACTGGACATTTCTTCATTGAGTGTCGACACAGCCTGTATGTGTCGACACTTTGCTTCTGGTGTTGACTCTACATCCCTGGTGTCGACACAATTACTCTAAGTGTCGACACTACTTCTCTAGGTGTCGACACAAGTCTTTTTAAGTGTCGACACTTTCCTTCTAGGTGTCGACACATGGACTTAGAAACTTTTCAGCTTTCCCTACAAATACTTAACCTGCACAACTAAACTCAAAACACATCAAATACATTTTGATGTATATCATTGAGTATGGTGAGCCTTCTTCAAATCAGGTACATTTATTTCAATGTACCCAACAATCTCCCCTATTTGGAGAAGTCATAACCCTTAGTCAATGATATACACCATACATAACAAATTCATAGCATGATGTAAAACAGGATTATATAACAGGGTAAGTACATAAACATGTATAAATAAACATGTATACACACATATCTCAGAACAATAATGTAATAAATTTAACACATATCACATAGTTCTAAGAACTTCAACATATTCATTATCCAAAAGTTTACAGAAAGTTTTAATACAAGTGATTACAGTTGTAAAGTAAAGATAAATTCTATCCTATTGCTGCTCAGGCTCCTTGATCACTATGCCATTTCCAGACTGTATCTTTGCTTGGACTGGGGCTTCAGTATCTTCAGCAGCAGGCTTCTTTTCTTTCAGATCCTTCTTTTTTAATTTTCAGCCTTGATCTTTTGCCTTTCAAAGTAATGATAGGGCTTAGAAAAGTACTTGCTAGGCTCCTGGGCAGTAGGAGGTAACTTTCCCATCTTAGCCTTTCTTCTATATTGCACAATTGCCTCTTGCCTGGACTCATGCTTCCTCCACTCCAGTTCAGAATACCACTTGTTTCTATCTTGAATATTATCCTTGGCAGCCTTCCATGCAGTTAAGATAATATTCCTGGAAGTGGGGCTCCATTGTTCAAAGTCAGGCCTCAACTCAGCTTGCTCCCTGAATCTCTTCTTAGACAATTGGGCTTCTTGTTCTTTCTGCAATGCCTCTTGTTCTTTCAGTATAGCCTCTGGCACTAGCTGAACCACTTTATCAATGATGACTTTCTGATCTCCCTCAGGAGGGTTACATTGATTGTATGTCTTGATGTACCATATCAAAGTCTGGTGGAGGGTAAATTACTTGAGCCACTTCAGCTTGCTCCCCTCCAAGATATGCAGGATTAATCCCAGACTCTGCAACATTATCATCATCACATAATGGAGGATATCCAAGGGTGGCTCTGATGGAATTGGAAATCCATTTTGCATGATCAGAGCTGGCTTTGACTAACACCCTCTCCCCCTTTATGACTTCTCTTTCAATATGATCTCTTAGATCATCTTTCTGGAATCTTATCTGGGCATTCAGATAGTTTACTCCATCTCTGTAGAAAGGTTTTAACCTTTGGAGTTTTTTTCAGTGATTAGCTTATGAGAATCTTGAATTGCAGAAGTAACAGCAGTGATCCCTTCTTGTAACTTCTTATCAAACTCTTCCTGGGCAGTAGTCCTTGCTGTAGTTTGAGCAGCAGCCAGATTCTGCATCTCAGTGACTATCACATTGTGTGATTCAGTCAAATTGTCATTCATTCTTATCTGGTTTTCCAAGACATAGCCTTGCTTTACTGCCAGGTCTTCAATTTGTTTCTTGATATTTTCTTGATGAGTGGCTAAATAAACTACTGCATTTCCTCCCTTATGAAAGCAGTCAGTCATTTCATTCTTATTCTGATTCATTTCAAATCTGATGGACTTAATATCTTGTGCAAGATCAAATTGTAGAGATTTATTCCCTTCATCTACATACTTTTCCAGAGCTTGCCTTTGCTCATCAAGCTTAATTTGTAAAGCCACCATCAATGAACTGTAATCTATTGATGGGGCTGGCTGTAGTGCAGGCTGTGGTGCTATTGTTTGTAAATCCTTTTTGTATGTCTGGCTTCTCCTCTTGAAAAACTTGAAATTTTTCTCTTCTTGGCCCTTGCAGCCTCTTCATCTTCATATGCAGATGTACTGTCAATAGTCACTTTGTCCTTAGGACTTGGAGGTAACTCCTTCTCAGTCCTTTGTAGCCCTGCAGCATCTTTTGGCACCTCAGTCTCCTGCCTTGCAGTTTATTCAACAATATCCACTTGCTCCCCCTCAATACTTACTTTCTCCCCCTCAGCAGCAGCTTTTTCCACTTCAATGTCAGTTTGAAGAAGGTCAGGGAACAGTTCTTCCAAAGTAAATTCTTGTTGAGGATGGGGAGGAGAATCTCTTATCTCATCAACAACCTGATCAGATACCACTTGATCTACAACAGATGTGTCCTCCATGACAACATCTTGGGGTTGGACTATGTGTTTGTGTTTGCTAATTAATATTAAGTAATGAATCAGACAAAACAGCATCTTCAATAGAGAAATCTAAGTTTTTAATTTCAGTTATTACCTCAAATATTATTTGAGTAGCTCTTTCACTTTCTAAGGGAGTTGGCTCTTCCACAAGCAGAGGCTCCCACTGGATGGAATCCTGGTGAATTGGGCTAGCCTGTGGTAGCTCCCCCTGCCTTGGTGCATCTTCTTGTCTAGCTGGAGACTTTCCAGTATTTATAGTTTCTTGTTCGTCATCTGGAGTAAACACAACATACTCCTCAGAGCTGCTTGATGATTCTTGAGCCACATGGGCTGACTTCTTCTTCTTCTTTAGGGGTGTTTCCTTCTCAGGAGTTGGCATTTTCTTGGTCAAGACCCTATCCCACCTAGAGAAGATCCTCAAATCCATTCTCCTCATGTGGTTAATTTTGGATCCTGCAGCTTGGGTCATTACCTCTGGTATACAACCAGCTAGGTATAGACTTAGTATCCTACCCAGATTGGGCTTCTTCATACTCTCCTTGATCTTCTCAAACACAACTGCAGACCAATCAGTTTGTAGTTTGAAAATAATCCTTGTCATGAGGCTAAACATATGAGCTGATACTCTGTCATGCCCTCCAGGCTTGCTCAAGATAACCTTGCCAACAATTTCAGATAGAAATTTGCCCTGCATGTTCATTCCCTTCCTATTGAAAACAGATCCTATTTTCATCTTGGAATCCAGTCCACACCATGTTAATGCTTCTCTAGTATTTGTAGCAGTAACATCTTCTTCTTCCTTAGTCCTAGGTAGTTGAAGTACCTTTCTCAGACTTTTGGGAGAAACTTTTACCTTTGCCCCATGAACTCTAGACTTTATCTTGAGGCCAGATTCATCTACTGTAGCGCCATTCAGGAATTCTAGGACCTCTTTCTTCCATATCTTGGTTGGTTCGGAAACAAGAAATTCTAACTCTGTCTCTTCTACTAGGGTTATCACGCCTTTGATCTCTGGTTCCCCGTCATCAAACGCATGCCGCACGAGTTCGTATCCTTCATTCACATTCTCTTCTAGCTTGGGCACCATTAGGGTTTGAAGAAATTTGAATCTAGAGAAGAGAGGTGTCAACACACAAGTTTGGTCTCGAAACTTTGGGTAAGCGTGTCGACAGACAATGGTGAAATCCTATTTATTACCTTTCTAGGATCGAAGATGAAAGGGCGCGTCAAAATACTCAAATTGTGTCGACACTGTTGAAAAGTGTCGACACAGACTTATAATGTCTCGACAACTATGTCTCGACACAAGTATAGTTGACAGAATATATGTGTCGACACTTGTTTATGTGTCGACACTACTCAGCTCGACACTTGGTCGAGACTTTACTAGACTAATTCTGTGTAAAGTCTAAGTGTCGACACCACCTTGGATGTGTCGACACTACCCTGTATGTATCGACACTAATTCTCTGAAGTGTCGACACCAACTTCCTAGATGTGTCGACACCTTTTCTCTGAAGTATTGACACCACTTTTCTGTGTCGACACAGATAACTCTGTGTGTCGACACCTTTTTACTTAGTCAATTTTCGTAAACTAATCTAAGTTGATCATACCTAATTCAATTTTAAACCTATTGAATTTGGTTTCTTCTAAAGGCTTAGTATACATGTCAGCTAGTTGATTATCTGTATTAACATACTCTAGTGAAATATCTTCTTTTTTCCACATGTTCTCTTAGAAAATGATATTTTATCTCTATGTTCTTAGTCATACTATGGGAAACAGGATTGTTTGCAATAGATATAACACTAGTAGAATCACAAAATAGTGGTGTTCTACTTACTTGAATACCATAATCTTCAAGCTGATGTTGTATCCATAGAAGTTGAGCACAAAAACTTCCTGCAACCACATACTCTGATTCTGCTATGTAGATAGCCACACTTGTTTGTTTCTTGCTACTCCATGATATCAGTCTTCCACCTAGGAATTGACAGGTACCAGTTGTACTTTTCCTATCTTCTTCGCAGCCTGCAAAATCTGCATCTGAATAACCTGTCAGTTCAAAGTCTCTATTCCTAGGGTACCAAAGGCCTAGATAAGGAGTGCCCTTTAGATATCTCAGAATTCTTTTGACTGCTGTCAAATGAGATTCTTTAGGGCATGCTTGGTACCTAGCACAGACACATATAGCATACATGATATCTGGTCTACTTGCAGTCAAATACAATAGGGATCCAACTATCCCTCTATATAAAGTCTATCTATAGGTTTCCCTGCATCATCTTTGCTAAGAGACATACTTGACCTCATAGGAGATTTCATGGTACTGGATGACTCCATAGCATACTTCCTTACTAATTCTAGGGTGAACTTTGACTGGCATATGGATAAACCATTCTCAGTCTGTCTAACTTGGAGACCCAAGAAGAACTTAAGTTCCACCATACTGCTCATTTCAAATTGCCCTTGCATTAGTTTTGCAAACTTTCTGCAAAGACTATTTTCTGTAGACCCAAATATGGTGTCATCTACATATATTTGGACTAGAATGATCTTGCCTCTGGATTCCCTAAGGAATAGAGTCTTGTCTATTTTCTCCCTTGTGAATTTATTCTCAATGAGGAAACTAGACAGGATTTCATACCAAGCCCTAGGAGCTTGTTTTAACCCATACAAAGCCTTCCTAAGTCTATAGACATAATTAGGTTGAGTTGAATCAACAAAACCTGATGACTGTTCCACATAGACTTCTTCCTTCAGATTTCCATTCAGAAAGCTGACTTAACATCCATTTGGTATACTTTAAACCCTTGATAGGTTGCATAGGTCAGGAACATCCTTATGGCCTCCACTCTGGCTACTGGAGCAAAGGGTTGATCAAAGTCAATACCTTCTTCCTGCCTATATCCCTTAGCAACCAGTCTTTCTTTGTTCTTTATAATGACTCCATGTTCATCCATCTTGTTCCTGAAGATCCACTTAGTTCCAATTATGTTGTGGTCTTTTGGTTTAGGAACAAGCTCCCAGACTTTGCATCTCTTGAACTGATTCAACTCCTCTTGCATTGCCTCAATCCAATGAGGGTCTAGGATGGCTTCTTCAAATTTCTTTGGCTCTACTTGGGATAGAAAACTGGAGTAAAGTACTGAACTTAAATTTCTGCTCCTTATTTGTACCCCTTAACTTAGATCACTAATAATTTGATTGGCTGGATGATCTTTTAGATATCTACTAGCTGGAGGCAGCCTGGCTTCAGGTTGAACTCCTTCAGCTTCTTCAACTTGCTGCAATCCTTGGTCTTCTTCTGCATCAGGTGCATCTAGTACTCCCCCAGGACAACAACCACTATTATCTACATGCTGACTTGCAGTAGATCCTTCTTCAATAGTGAGCTTGTCCATATTCTTAGTCACACCCGTAGAGCTGCAAATACTTCTAGACAATTCATTGTTAATGAGTCTAGTTTCATCAAATACTACATGTACTGACTCTTCTACAACTTGAGTAGACAAGTTGTAGACCCTATAAGCCTTACTGTTATTGTTGTACCCAACAAAGATCCCCTCTTGGGATTTGGCAGCAAACTTGGTCAGGTAAGACTTTCATTGTTAAGTATATAGCATTTATAACCAAAGATCCTGAAATAGGATAGATTTGGTTTTCTGCCTTTCACAATCTCATAGGGGGTCTTATTGTGGCTCTTGGTGATAGTAGACCTATTAATTACATGGCATGCAGTGTTTACTGCCTCAGCCCAGAAATATTCTAGGAGAGATGTGTCACTTAATAGGGTTATACCAGCCTCTATCAAGGTTCTATTTTCCTTTCAGCAATGCCATTTTGCTGTGGTGTTCTTGGTGAAGAAAATTCCTGAAATATCCCAAATTCTTCACATAGTTTTGTCATACTATCAGACTGGAATTCAGTACCATGGTCACTTCTTATTTTGATCACTGTACTGTGTAACTCATTCTGAATTTGTTTGACAAAACTATTAAAGATACTAGGTGTTTCAGATTTCTATCTAAGGAAGAACACCCAGGAAAACCTTGAGTAGTCATCTACAACCACAAATGTGTAGACCTTCCTACCTAGGCTGTGAACTGGCATAGGACCAAAGAGATCTATATGAAAGAGGTATAAACACCTCACAACATCTTTGTTTTCAATGCTATTAAAGGTGGATCTAGTCTGTTTGCCCTTTTGACAAGCTGAGCATATCCCATCTTTAATATACTTAACCTGCGGACCATTCCTCACTAACTCTTTGCTAAAGAGTTGACCAATTATCTTGTAGTTGAGATGAGCTAGCCTCTTGTGCCATTTGACACAATGAGAGACTTTCTCATCAGCTACAAGACACACTCTAGAGAAACATTGTTCTCACACATAATGTCTAGGCAAAAGACATTTCTCTTTCTATAACCTGTCAGAATGATCTCTTGATCATTTGACCTCCTGATATGACAACCATTTTTAACAAATGAGATGTCATATCCTAAATCACTCAGTTGACTTATGCTAATGAGGTTGTGTTTCAAACCTTTAACATAAGCCACTTGAGTAATTGTTATAAGGTTGCTATAAATGTTACCAAAACCTTTGATTGATTCCTTTTTCAGAACCACCAAAGGTGACTTTAGGACCATCCTTGATTGATATGTAGTCCTTTAGCAATCCCCTAGTTCCAGTCATGTGCCTGGAACATCCACTGTCCAAGTACCATATTGGGGCATGGTCACTTGGACTCACCTGCAAAACAGATTAGTTGACCTTAGAACGCAAAGAATTCTTGGGTCCTTGGTGTTGGTTAGTTTGCCTCTTAACAAAACTACCTGTATCTTTTCTAACAGGTAGATTGCTACTCACTTTGGCACTAGAATTATGTCAATAGTCTATGGCAAAGTGGCCAACCTTGCCACAACATCAGCACTCAAATCTGTTGTATCTTTGCTTAGGTATAACCCTGGCTGTTTTATCTACAGCAGGCTTGTTGAGTACTGGGGCTTTGCCCTTAGACTTGGACTTTACAATCCTAGTAGGTTCTGTAAACCCTAATCCAGTTTTACCCTTTTGATGTACAAATTCATCTATCAAAGGTAGAACAGACTTTGGTTTAGAAAACCTTGCAACTATGTCTCTCTCCTTCTGAAGACTAATCTCTAGATTTCTGATTTGATCATTCTTGAATGCTATAGTCCCCATCTGAATAACAGTTATGTTCTTCAGCCTGTCTATTTCATTCAGTTTTTGATCAATCAGCTTATCAAAATCTGTTGCAGCCACCTTGAGATTAACAATCTCCTTAGCCTGACTCTTGGTCAAGGATTTGCTTTTCTTCAAAGCTTGCAACACAACTCTATATTCATCTATCAATTGAAGAATATCTCCTTCAGATTCAGATTCACTCTCATCACTTGATGCTGATGTATCTGATTCTGAACCAGCACAAGAAACTGAACTTGAAGAACAATTTTGTACCTGACTAGGTCCAGGCTGATCCTGGATTTTATCACCTTCCGATAAGGCCATCAGTCCCTGACACTGATTGTCCTCATGCTCATATATAGAGTTCATTAACTGGATAAACTACTCTTCCTCTTCTTCAGCAAACAGTCCAATGTAAGCTTCAGCTTCTGAATCAGTTTCTGAAGAAGACATATCTGACAGGCTTTTGTCCTTCTTAGCAACAAAGGACCTTTCCTTCTTGCCCTTGATTTGAGTCTTCTTCTTATCTGTTGACTCTCTCCTCTTCTCTGGACAGTCAGCAACAACATGTCCTTGTTTGTTACAACAATAACAAACTATCCTTGAAGATGAAGTTCTATTTGACTTGGGCTTTCTCCTGTCATTCTTTGATGACTTCTGTGAAGTGGATGGCTTAGTCCTCCACTGTTTCTTCTTTAGGAACTTCTGAAAATGTCTTGTGAAAGCTGCAAAGTCCTCATCACTCTCACTGCTTTCAGAATTCCTGCTTTCTGATTCATCTGACTCAGTCCCAGCCATTTTTGGAGGAGGAGATGGAGACTTACTTTTATATTTCTTGGTGGCTTCTGTCTTGAATGCCACAGCTCTTTCTTTATGCTAAATTCTTGTAGTCTTCTCCTCTTCTTTCCTTACCATTAGCTGCATTTCATAGGATAACAGCTTTCCAAACAATGTTGGAGGAGGAATATCTGCTAACTTGGCCATTTTCCCTTAGGACACAAATCTGGTATCTCAGTCCTTTGTTAGGGACCTCAAGAACTTATCATTTAGCTCATAATTGCTAAATTCTCTTCCATAGGATATTAACTCATTAACTATCCTATATAATTTCTTGTAACACTCAGTTATGCTATCAGACCTGCCTTGTCTGAAGCTCTCATATTCTTGGTTTAACAAAGACTTTCTGTCCTGTCTAACTTCTTCTGAACCCTCCATGTACACTATCAGAGTATCTTACATCTCCTTTGATGTTTTACAGTGTATCAAGTTCTGAAATGTAGCATCATCTATGTCACTTACAATGATATTCTGAGCCCTTTTGGTCCATTGTAGCCAGAATAATCTTTTGGTGTTCTCTGATTTGCATCAACACGGATACTTTCATTGGCACATATGACCCTTCTTTAACTGTGATATAGATTCTAGGGTCAGAGGCTTCCATAAATAGTCTAACCCTTTCTTTCCAGATGCCAAAAATCTCCTTTCTACATATTGGCAACTTCATGGATCCAAGTTCTTTATGATTCTCTATTGAACCCATTTTCTTGATTTTCTTGATACTGCTTTTGATTAAATTGAATCTGCCAACAGGATCTACTCAGACAGTTATGTCCTTTTTGAGTAACCTCGCTCTGATACCACTTGAAAGAAATTGTACCTAATCACCTAGAGGGGGGGGGGGGTGAATTGGTGACCTAATCTTTTTAAACTTTTAGGCAGATTATATCACAGATTTCACAGAACTATAAACAGCATACACCGCATCAAATCACATACACAGAGTACACACAGTTTTATAGTGGTTCCCCAAGATTTGGGTACATCCACTTTCCCCCTTCGCCTATCTAGTAGTGTACTAGATTCGGCCAAACTCCTCCACTATTCCTCAGATCCTCAGATCTTACATTCAGAACCCCAACCAGGTTCCTACAGCTCAGAGTGATCCCACTCCTACAACTCATGCTCAACTGCCCTACCACCCAGTCTTCACAAAGACCTACACTCAGCCACAAGGCCTACATTTAGAGAAATGAATCTCCTACACTCAGGCACACAGGCCCTATCACTCAGCCTTTATAATTTCAGGCTTACAACTCAGATCCCTAAGGATCCTACAAGAAATTAACAATATAATGTATATAACCTCAACTCAGAATAAGAGAGAAGAGTTGACAGGTTTCTTGATGAGTTCTTGGAAGAACTCTACTGAGATCAACCTCACTTGGCTTTCTTCAAAGCTTCTTGATGTAGACACAATAGGGTTGAGTCTCTCTGCAGCTGATCTTCAATCACTGCAACTTAAGTTTCAGATCTCAATCTGAAACCTTCTTCACAGCCTGGTTCCAACAGCTGTCTTCTTGAAAGGAGCTCTCTCTCTCCAACTACTTAGATCTTCACTTGAATTGAATCTTCAATGAATTACTTAATCACTTTGGTGATTTCCCACAACTACTGAACATTTGTTGAATGTATAAGCCTTTATATAGACTTTCTTCATGATGACCGGCTGATCTGGTTTCTAACGACTTTCTGACATCTCTGACAGTTGCAGTAGACCGGCTGGATTGGCAGCTGTCAAGTCATCCAGTCACTTCTTGAAATACCTGTAACTGTCTGAAAATGTCGAGACAGTCTGTCTTTAAGTGTCGACACTTATAGACTAAGTGTCGACACAAGTAGACTAAGTGTCGACACTAGCCTTCATGGTATCGACACAACTCCTTGTGTTGTAGAATTTACTTCTCGACACATCTTCTTCAATATGTATCGACACTGATATTGTGTGTCGACACAACTCCTTGTTCTTCAGTACTTAGTTGAATTCTGCTAAGTGTCGACACTACTCCTTTGTGTCGACACATCTTCTTGTGTTGAACTTGTTCAGTGTCGACACATCTTCTTGGTGTCGACACATGCCTTCTATGTTGATACTTACTGAGTGTCGACACAGCTCCTTGTATCGACACATTCTTCTTTTGTTGAGACTTTTGCTGCGTGTCGACACATCTCCTTTGTGTCGACACTTGTACTTAGAATTTGTTGAACTTTGCTGAGTGTCGACACAGCCTCCTAGTGTCGACACTTTCTTCATGTGTTGAGTCTTCTACTGTGTGTAGACACATTCTTCATTATGTCGACACTTGTACTTAAACTCTGTTGAAGTTTTGCTGAGTGTCGACACAGCCTCCAAGTGTCGACACTTTATGATGTCGACGAAATTCCTCTGGGTGTCGACACTGCTTCTAAGTGTCGACGCTGCTTCACTGGATATTTCTTCATTGAGTGTCGACACAGCCTGTATGTGTCGACACTTTCCTTCTGGTGTCGACTCTGCATCCCTGGTGTCGACACAATTACTCCAAGTGTCGACACTACTTCTCTAGGTGTCGACACAAGTCTTCTTAAGTGTCGACACTTTCCTTCTGGGTGTCGACACATGGACTTAGAAACTTTTCAGCTTTCTCTGCAAATACTTAACCTGCACAACTAAACTCAAAACACATCAAATACATTTTGATGTATATCATTGAGTAGGGTGAGGCTTATTCAAATCAGGTACATTTATTCCAATGTACCCAACAGGATCTACTGCAAGTCAGCATGTGGATGATAGTGGCTGCTGTCCAGGGGGAGTATAAGATACTCTAGTTGATGAAGAAGATCAAGAGGAGCTACTGAATGAAGATGTTGTAGGTGCACAACCAGAAGACAGACTGCCTCCAGCTAATATACATTTAAAAGATCATCCAGCCAATCAAATTATTGGTGATCTCAGACAAGGGGTACAAATAAGGAGCAGAAATCTAAGTTCAGTACTCTACTCCAGTTTTCTATCCCAAGTAGATCCAAAGAAATTTAAAGAAGCCATCCTAGACCCTCATTGGATTGAGGCTATGCAAGAGGAGCTGAACCAGTTCAAAATATGCAATGTCTAGGAGCTAGTTCCTAAACCAAAAGACCACAACATTATTGGGACTAAGTGGATCTTTAGGAACAAGTTGGATGAACATGGAGTTATTATAAAGAACAAAGCAAGACTGTTTGCAAAAGGTTATAGGTAGGAAGAAGGTATTGACTTTGATCAAACCTTTGCTCCAGTAGCCAGACTGTAAGCTATAAGGATGTTCCTGGCTTATACAACCTATCAAGGGTTTAAAGTATACCAAATGGATGTTAAGTCAGCCTTTTTGAATGGAAATCTGAAGGAAGAAGTCTATGTAGAACAGCCATCAGGTTTTGTTGATTCTATCAAACCTAATTATGTCTATAGACTTAGGAAGGCTTTGTATGGGTTAAAATAAGCCCCTAGGGCTTGGTATGAAACCCTGTCTAGTTTCCCTTATTGAGAATAAATTCTCAAGGGGAAAGTAGACAAGACTCTATTCCTTAGGGAATCCAAAGGCAAGATAATCTTAGTCCAAATATATATAGATGACATCATATTTGGGTCTACAGAAAGTAGTCTTTGCAAAAAATTTGCAAAACTAATGCAAGGATAATTTGAAATGAGCAGTATGGGGAAACTGAAGTTCTTCTTGGGTCTCCAAGTTAGACAGACTGAGGATGGTTTATCCATATGCCAATCTAAGTTCACCCTAGAATTGATAAGGAAGTATGGTATGGAATCATCCACTACCATGAAAACTCCTATAGGGTCAACAATGTCTTTATGCAAAGATGATGCAGGGAAACCTGTAGATGAAACTTTGTATAGAGGGATATTTGGCTCCCTATTGTATTTGACTGCAAGTAGACCAGATATCATGTATGCTACATGTGTCTGTGCTAGGTACCAAGCTTGCCCTAAAGAATCTCATTTGACAGCAATCAAAAGAATTCTGAGATATCTTAAGGGCACTCCTTATCTAGGCCTTTGGTACCCTAGGAATGGAGACTTTGAACTGACAGGTTATTCAGATGCTGATTTTGCAGGCTGCAAGGAAGATAGGAAGAGTACCACAGGTACCTGTCAGTTTCTAGGTGGAAGGCTGGTGTCTTGGAGTAGCAAGAAGCAGACAAGTATGGCTATCTCCACAGCTGAGTCAGAGTATGTTGCTGCAGGGAGCTGCTGTGCACAACTACTATGGATACAACACCAGCTAGAATATTATGGTATACAAGTAAGTAGAACACCTTTATTTTGTGATTCTACTAGTGTTATTTCTATTGCAAACAATCCTGTCTCCCATAGTAGGACTAAGCACATAGAAATAAAATACCATTTTCTAAGAGAACATGTGGAAAAAAGAGATATTTCACTAGAGTATATTAATACAGAAAATCAGCTAACTGATATGTATACTAAGCCCTTAGATGAAACCAAATTCAATAAATTTAAAATTGAATTAGGGATGATAAACTTAGAATAGTTTACAAAAATTGGCTAAGTAAAATTGTGTCGACACACAGAGTTGTCTGTGTCGACACATAGAAGTGGTGTCGACACTTCAGAGAAAAAGGTGTCGACACATCTAGGAAGTCTGGTCGACACTTCAGAGAATTTGTGTCGACACATGCAGTGTAGTTGTCGACACATCCAAGTTGTGTGTCGACACTTAAGATTTACACAGAATTAGTCTAGTGTAAAGTCTCGACTAAGTGCGAGCTAAGTGGTGTCGACACATAAACAAGTGTCGACACATATATTCTGTCGACTTTACTTATGTCGACACATAGCTGTCGAGACATTATAAGTCTGTGTCGACACTTTTCAACAGTGTCGACACAATTTAAGTATTTTGACGCGCCCTTTCATCTTCGACTCTAGAAAGGTATAAATAGGTTTTCGCCATTGTTTGTCGACACGCTCACCAAAGTTTCGAGACCAAACTTTTCTGTCGACATCTCTCTTCTCTACATTCAAATTTATTCAAACCCTAATGGCGCCCAAGCTAGAAGAGAACATAAATGAAGGATGAGCTCGTGCGTCACGCCTTTGATGACGCGGAACCTGAAATCAAAGGTGTAGTAACCCTAATAGAAGAGACTGGGTTAGAATTTCTTGTATCAGAACCGATCAAGATTTGGAAGAAGGAAGTCCTTAATTTCTGAATGGGAGCAACTCTAGATGAATCAGACTCAAGATTAAGTCAAAGTTCACGGGAAAAAGGTGAAGGTCTCTCCTAAAAGTCTAAGAAAGGTACTTCAACTACCAAAAACTAAGGAAGAAGAAGATGTTTCTGCTTCTAAGACTAGAGAAGCATTGACATGGTGTGGTTTGGACTCAAACCTGAAGATAGGATCTGTGTTCAATAGAAAGGGAATGAATATGCAAGGCAAGTTTCTATCTGAGATTATGGGCAAGGTCATACTGAGCAAGCCTGGTGGGCATGACAGAATTTCAGTCATATATGTTCAGTCTAATGACAACGATAATCTTCCAACTTAATACTGATTGGTCTGCAGTATTGTTTGATAAGATTAAAGAGAGCCTGAAGAAACCTAATATGGGTAGAATTCTAAGTCTTTAACCTATCATGGGGCATACCAGATGTGATGAACCAAGCTGCAGGGTTCCAAGATCAATCACATGAGAGAAGATGGATATGAGAATTTTCTCTAGGTGGGATAGAGTATTGACCAAG